>KZ106599.1:0-29715 GCA_000504385.2 Exutisphaerella laricina CBS 326.52 | reverse complement strand
GATGATGATGATGATGATGATGATGCTAGCGGTGGGGGGTTTACTACAGGGCACAAGCCTTGGATGCGGGTCATAGAGAAGGATCGTCGCGAGATTAATGTCGCGAGACAGGAGAAGGATCCGGAGAGTGTCATGTCCTTTTGGAAGAAAGCTATTGCTGTGAGGAGGGAGTATAGAGAGGTCTTGGGGCATGGGAAGTTTGAAGTTTGGGAGAGTCAGAAGGGGTTTACGTTTGTGAAGAGTGGGGAAGACGACGGAGGAGGAGGAGGAGGAGGAGGAGGAGGAGGTATGATGCTCGTTGTGCTGAATTTTTCGGGGGAGGAGGTGGTGGCGGCGGAAGTGGGTGGTGTTGATGTCGAGACTGTGGAACTCGTGCTATCGACTTCATCGGGGCAGGATGGAGGAGGAGGAGGAGGAGGAGGAGGAGTGTTGCAGCCGTGGGAGGGGAGGTTGTATAAATTGAAGTGACCCAATCGTCGCTCTGTACAGCCCCGATAAAGGCGCAGCCTGTTTCATAACAATCCTGTTCCCTTTATTTAATGCCCCAAGTCCGTGTTCTGCATCGATACTAGCACCGGGCATGATGGGTCCCCGTTGCGCACCACATTCCTAGAAGGCAATATACACGGCGTATTCCAGCGCATAGCAGTGCGCCCAGCATGGCGATCGTTACGTCATAAGTCAGTTCCCTGCCTAATGTCGACAAGCTAAGTCATAGGGTCTTACTTCTTCTCAACAGCACAAGCAGAGGATGATCTATGACAACCTACCAGGCTCACGATACTTCATCACGCCCCGGCCTTTGAACTTGACTGGCGGCTCAAAGTGGTCTTCTCCAACACCTCCACCAAGTCGACCATCATCGCCAAGGCGGGCGTGATCGTCGTGTCGAGTTCTCGAGGGTCGGTATCTGCTGTCATCTCCTCTTTGCCGACCAGGATAATTGTTGTTGCCGTCCCTTCTCGGACTCGGCCTATACCTGTCTTCGTCGCCGTTTCTCCTATCGTAGCTTTCCCGGTACTGATTCGGCAGGCTTCGTCTTCTCCGCTCATAAGTCGCATTTTCATCACGTCGATCCTTGTGCCTGCTGGGAGATGGACTCCTCTTACGCTTGTGCATCTTCGCAGGGGAGTGATCGGGCATGTCGACGTCCTCTTCTTCGATGGGTTGTGAAGGCGATCGGGAGTGTGATCGCAGTCTCGGTCGGCCTCTTATGCCTTCGTCCACGACGTTATCGCTCTGCCGTCGGGTTCTTCGTGGTGGTTCTGCTGGCAGGACGGAGTCCATTTCGTTGTCCGAGATGGCGTCCTGGCCGCTCTTTCTCCGTCGTCCTCTGTCGTGGCTGTTCGTCGGCGCTACGTTCTCCTGCTGCGAATCGCGTTTCTGCTGCTTCTTCTTCTTCCGCTCGAGCTCGCCACATCGTGATACCAGAACTGGCTCGACAGGTCGGTCCCTTTTGTCCACGGCTACTTCCGCGATGCGGGCAAGTGCGTCTTCGCCCGACACCAGGCGTCCAAAGATGGTGTGTTTGCCGTTCAAGTGTGGGCAAGGTTCCAACGTCAAGAAGAATCTGGGATATGCTTGTCAGTGTCCGGGCATCCCGACGTAAGCCAATCATAAGGTACGACGAACTGTGAGCCATTGGTGTCCTGCCCGCGGTTGGCCGAGCAGACCAGACCTGCTGCATCCATCTCTCGCCAGTGCAGATGTTCATCCTCGAACTCGCGTCCGTATATGCTCTTTGTGCCGGTGCCATCTCCCGCTTCGATGTCCCCTCCTTGGACCATGAACTCGGCGATGATCCGGTGAAAGGGGACCTGGGCGTAGGACAGGCCATCGTGTTCGCCAGTGCACAATTGCCGGAAGCTGGAAATGGCATGCCGTGTCAGTTGCTTGTGCTCGCAGAAGTATGCACGCGGCGGCTGGCCAAGCATGTGTATAACGCACTTCTCACACGTCTTTGGGGTCTTGTCGGCGAACAGCTCAATGGTCAGCCTGCCGGCAGGCTCCTGGCCGATGCTCAGATCGAGGAAGACTCGTGGTCGGTGTGTCATGATGAAGCCAAAGCTGGAAAGGAGGAAGGCTGTTGGTTATGCCGTCGGTGGTTGGATCCGGTGGCAGTACTACTGTAGAGCTAGAACTAGCAGACGATGATCACGGGCGCTAAAAGAAAGCTGATTGCGGAGTGCACGAACATTAACTTAGTTAATGATTACCCCACGATCTTGTCTTGACTGACTACTTTAGTTCTACATATCAAACACGCGAGATGAAGGTGCACGCTCCGAGATGTCAGCGTCCGGAGCGGATAGTTCCACGGCACCCTTCACCGCAGCGCACGCCCGTCGCGCCTCAGCCACACTGACACAACACTGGCGGAACGGCACCACCCTCAAAGAGCTTCCTCCCCCAATAAGACCAACGGACATCGCCACAGCATACCATGTGCAAGCTCAGATCATGCGCCTCACAGCAACGCCACTCTGGGGCTGGAAAATCGCCGCGACCAGTGCACACGGCCAGAAGCACATCAACGTCGACAGACCCCTGGCCGGCCGCGTCCTGCGAGAAAGAGTCACGCCTTATGGTCAACCAGTCCCTCTCGGTCCGAACCGAATGCTAGTCGCAGAGCTCGAGTTCGTATTCCGCATAGGCAAGACCATTCCTCCTCGCCACAGCGCTCCATATGCACAAGACGAAATCATGGCAGCCGTGGACGGGCTCTGGCTCGGGAGCGAGATTCCAGATTCGAGGTACGACGACTTCACCGCCGTGGGAGCGCCGCAGCTGATAGCGGATAATGCCTGTGCTGATCGCTTCGTCTTGGGGCCGGAAGTCACGTCCGCGTGGAGAGACGTCGATCTTGCTGAGCAGAAAGTGAGAGGATGGGTCGTCAATACGAGTGGTGGAGAGGTGCTAGAAGAAAGGGAGGGCAAAGGAGGGAATGTGCTGGACGATCCGAGGATTGCGTTGACGTGGATTGCGAATGAGTTGAGTCTGCATGGCGTGGAGCTGAAAAGGGGTGAATATGTCACCACGGGAACGTGCATTGTTCCGTTGACGATCAAGCCTGGCGTCCAAGCGGTACTGGACTACGGCGATCTGGGAAGGATGACCATTGATTTTGTGGCTTGAGGTAATGCCTCAATTCTTGCATTACCTGTGTCCTGGTGGAGAACCATGAGAATCGGCTGTGGCGAGGCTCACTTCTAGTCGTCCACGACATCCGGAAAACCGGGCGTTCCAGATATTGTGCGGGAACCGAGACGACGCCCATACCAGGTGACAGTCATCGTTATCGAAGTGGGTGTTTTCTCCTATTGCCATGAGCATAATGGGGTCTTTACATGACTGAGGACCGCTACTAGCCAAGCTGAGATTATGAAAACGGGATAAGACGAGAAAAGGATTGAGAACGCAGCACTAATCATAAAACTATCTAAGAACAACACTGTCAAAACAGTACTAGTAGAACGCTCATCACCAATTCAGCCCCGAAAGGAGCGAAAAGACCTGTTCCCTGCTGCAGCTCGGTTGTTCAATGACGGCTATTTGGTCAATAGCCGTCATTGAACAACCAAGCTGCAGCATGGGGTGAGGCTAAAGAATCGCAAAACCATTTTGTAGGAGCGTCTTAGCCGCATCGTATGATGCCAAGATCCTGCGGCAAAGACCAAAGCATCAAAATTGTTTGTTGAAACAACAATACTTTTGATGAACAACACTTTTGATGCTTTGGGATTTGCCACAGGATCTTGGCGTAAGTCAACATATCGTGATGATGTTGGCGAAACCGTAACGTATTGAGCAAGCTGAACGTCTTGTATCGGTGTCGCTGGCCTCAAAGCCAAGACCTATGAGTTGTCTGACACGTTACACCCTGGCACCGCGTTGAGGTGCGCTCCCGTCGTCAGGGGGTGAGGAGTGATCGGTGGATTGAATGCTGTGAACACATCCGGAAAAAAAGCGTTGCGGGCGCTTTCGCCGCGGTACACTGTACATCTGGCACCGGATCTGGTCCATGTCCGCGCCGCGCATTATGGCAAGCTTGCGCATACACACCTGATTGACTTGATCCCGTGCCCTGTCGTGGACGAGATCATGACGAACCAAGTCCTTGCGCCACAAGAAGCCTTTGCCGCACTTTGCGCACAGGTGCGGGCGCTTTGCGTCGGGCAGGTGCCTCTTGGCATGCTTGTTGAGATCCGCCAATCGTTTGTATCCCCTACCACACGCAGTGCACTTGAAGGACGTGTGCGGCGGCAGCGGTTGCGGTCGTTCGGCATCACGCTCCATGGTTTCATACACAACGGCAGACTTGGTCACCTTAGGCGATGATCCTGGACCAGCGCTGCTGGTAGCCACCGCGGATGAGGCTGAGGATGAGCCTGGCGCACGTATGGTCAGGCTTTGTGTGGCAGAGCGCTGCGAGAGGGGTTGATCTGATGCTTCAGTAGATTGCTGCGCGGTGTCGTCAAAGTTGATACCAATGCCGGGAAGAATGCCAGCTGATTGCGAAGCAGAGTCAGTCTCGCCTTCACCATCAGTGATGCTGAGCTGTCTCGGGTAATGGATCGGCGAAGTCGCTTGGTCGCTGCTGCCATTTCTTTGTGACAAGTGGCTCGCGGGGCACCAGCCGCTCAGACTACCGTCGTGAACTGAACATGCAGATATCTCCCGTTGGGTGGCCATCCGATACTGTGCCAAATCCCCAAGGCACTCTATCCACGTATCCGAGAACTGAGGACATGTGTCAAACAGTAGGGCCATCATTTGATAAGCTAGAGAGATAAAGGCGAGCATGTGTTCCTGGCTGTCCGGTCGATGTTGGCGCAGCACCTCCAGGAAAGCGTGTATGCCATGTTTCCACATCCGCGCAGGCATGGCATATTTCGTTGCCAGGCCTTGCAGGGCTGGCGTGGCTGTCGGCTGCTGTGTAGTCATGAGGAAATGATGATGCTCATAAAGCAACGTGCGATGCAGTGCCAGGAGGGTCGGCCATTGCTCCGCGCTGATTGGAGACTTTGGCTTATCAGTCTTCGCAGCATCAATGTCGATGCACTTGGCTTCTACAATGACAAGGCCCGCGTAGATGACCTTGACTTCAGCAGCGAGCTGATCTTGCGTGATCGACGAGCTGCTCTTCCCCTGCAAGTTCACGGCATGGTCTGATCCACTTTGATTTGGCCGAATCTGTGCTTCGTCTCCCTGGCTAAAGTGGTCGGGGAAGTGCCTTTTCGTATCGGCAGCAGGCCTCGTAGACACTCCCCACAGCTGATTTATGTGCGGGAGCAGTCCATGGAATTGCTCGCCATTGGCTTCAGGAAGCACGGAATTCTCGAGATGTGAAGGCATAGCCATGCTTCTGGTACTGTCGAGACCTCGTTCATCGTCATGGGCCATGCCTTGTACGTTCTGACTAGTTCTAATCTCTTGTGCGGAGTCAGATGCGATCTTCCCATCGAGCTGGTTGTGGTACGAGTTATGTGTTGCCAGCTCGGCTGCTGTATTGTCTTCGACGCTCGCCCACGGCCACTCAAGCCACAGCGGAGCGGGATCGAGGTCAAGGGGCCAGCGATCGAGCACGGTATGATCCCATGGCATTACGGGATCTTCCATGATCGCGAATTGTGATCAATACCTTCCGGTTGACGAGGCAACAATTACTAGACAAGATGTTGTGTCCCCCCAAGCGTGAGGCGGCAGAAACGCACGGGGGACCAGACGAGCAGGAACAAGCCTACTGAGGTAGCTTATCACTGCCCGTCGAGATTGTATCGAGCGAGATGATCAGTCAGCTACGGCCCCGCACCAGAGAGGGCGGCGCAGTTGGGGATGTCAGCAAGGCCGCCATGCCGGCCACCACATTCGAATCAGAACAATAGTCTGTGACTTGCTGGGACCGACCCTGGCAACCCTGGGCGCCGTCGATTGTGCAGACTCGTGAGACACCGGTGTGCATCTCATTTAACGTACCATTGTTGATGCCTTCGCTGCAATTCTGGAATTGTGGTATCAGGTAAGTTAGTCGTCGAAAGGGCGGGAGAACGGGAGGACGGGGGAGGGCGGTTGGAGGAGATGTCAGCATTAGTTTCAAGCACAATCTGCAGGTCTGCCACTGTTTGTTGACATCGTTGTTTCGTCGCGGCTGCAGTCTTTAATCAACTCTTTGTTGGACGCTTAGTGAGTCACTGGAAGAGTGGTAGACGAAGCGCAAGACAGTCTCAGACAATTCGCGGGCCCCTTCAACGTGCAGCGAATCATTGCGGAGTGCTCCCTCGTCGTTAAGTAGTTAGGAAGGCCGCCCAACTCCACATGTCAAATGAGCATCTCTCCATCTGATCGTCCCATCCACAATCGCATCCTTTTCTCTCGCGGCCGTAGCAAACGCAATACTTCTTCAGGCGCGACCTGGCCAATGGGACCACGCTGAAACACCTAGTATACATCTCAAGCACTCGACATAGCTTTAACCAGATCTGGACACGGGATCATGGCGCTTCAGACACCCCGGCAGCGCTCTGGCCTGCAACGACCGAGCTACACAGCATCGTCACCTTCCCTACGCGCCTCGACGACGGAGTCCGCCCGCAAAGCCAGTCTCCAAGCACTCAACGGCAACCCCACGACCCCTTCGTCGGGCAAAATGGACGTGACTGATCTGGAGCTGGGCGACACGGTCAACGTGCCCGGCGACATGTATGGCACTGTCAAGTTCGTGGGCAGCGTCAGAGGGAAAGCTGGAAGATTTGTGGGCGTGGAGCTGGACAGGGAGTTCGCTGCTCGAGGCAAGAACAACGGGGACGTTGATGGGTAGGCATATACAGAACGAGGTATGAGGAGAAGAATGCGCTGACATGAATGTCTAGAACACATTATTTCGACACCTCAATCCCTGGCGCGGGCATCTTCCTGCCTGTCCAGCGCGCCGAGAAGCGCGACTCTCCAGCAGTGTCGCTCGATTCCTTCCCTGCGACACCGAATACACCCTCACACAGCACTATAAATGGACAACGAGCGCCACCGGCCAGCTCAGGCCTCAAGTTCTCGCAGTCAGTCGGTCCAGGTGCACGACCTTCGAGTCCCACGTTCAAGCCGAAGCGACCATCTCTACCACGTCCAGAATCGCCTTTCAGAAAGCCTGCACCCGATCTTCGTCCAATACCAGCACGTGCACTTTCTGCTAGCACCAGAACGCCAGGCCGAGGCGTGACTCCTAGCAAGAATCCACTTTCCAAGACTACCACATCGCGGCCCTCGACTGCGAACAGCCAGACAACAAGGCCATACTCACGCGCAGGTTCAAGACTGGGCCATAGACAAGACGATATACAAGAAGAGAGAATGCCACTTGCAAATGGTCGAGCAGGAAGTCAAGGCTCAACCAAATCGATTGCGCAGACAGCACGATCGCACTCTCGCTTAGGCAGCAGGGAAGGTCAATCAGAGCAAGAAGTACTGTCCCTGCGGGTTGAGCTCGCTGAAAGGGATAAGAGATTAGCAGAGCAGGCAGCCAATTTGGCAGACATGGAGACTAGCGTGAAAGAGCTTTCGGCACTCCTACCTGCAGATGGCAGCAAGCTTCAATTCGATAATGGCGGGGATGAGTCGGCTGCTCAGCTGCGGCAGATGCTGCGGGAGAAGAATGAGAAAATCACGATCCTGACGTCGGAATTCGACGCACACAGAGCGGACTTCCGAAGTACCCTGGATTCTCTAGAGATGGCAAGTACAGAAACCGAGCGTGTCTATGAGGAACAAAAGCGGGATCTACTTGCTCAGATTGAGGAGTTGTCTGAACGGAACTCCCAGCTGGAAGAGCTTGGCCAAGGCAAGAAAGAGTTTGACGATGTCGCTAGACAGCTTAAGCAGCTGGAAGACTTCGTGCAGGAGCTCGAAGAAGGTCTCGAGGATGCCAGGAGAGGAGAAGCCGAAGCCAGAGGCGAGGTGGAGTTCTTGCGCGGTGAGGTGGAAAGAGGCCGGTCGGAGCTCAAACGCGAACGAGAAAAGGCTGTTGCGGTCATAAATGGTTCCAGTGCGACGCCAAAAGAGCTCGAGCAAAAAGAGGACGAGATCCGAGGACTCAAAGCCATTATCCACAACTTCTCAACAAGCCCGGAGAGTTCGAAACAGAAAAGTGCAGGATATATCAACTCTTCAGACGAAGTCGACCGTTTGCAAGCCGCCCTCAGCGATACCCAAAAAGCCAAAGAGCAATTGGAAGAAGAGCTTGAACAGCTCCGCCGCGATAGCGCATTGACAAATGGCTACTACGCTCATGCCCGCAACGCAAGCGAACAAACTGCCAAGGCAGGCGCAAGGCCACGAGCAGATACACTGAAAGCCACGTTTGCAGAACATGCGCGCAACGCTATTGCAGCAACAAACGGCACCAGCAAGGACGAGAAGCTCTATTGCGAGATGTGCGAGTCTTCTAAGCATGACACTCTGGACTGCGACCAAATACACAACGGCCACGGCACATCAGAATCTGAGGACGATAAGGATACCCTCGATGAACACGACGAGGAAAGCTTGGCTGGAGTCGAGAAGCCGGCACCGCTGAAGTCGCCTTCAATAGAGAAAAAGGAATTGATAGGAGGCGAGGAGGACAAGGTGGAAGATAAGTGGTGTGCTCTGTGCGAAAAGGACGGGCATTTGGCGTATGAGTGTCCGGATGAGCAGTACTAGATGTGCTGTTGTCCTGATACAACAAAGGTCATGCATCATGGTATGATGTGGCATGCGACTAAGGCGGTGACTCTGAGGGTCAGGAGGAGTGTGCCCGGCAGTGTTACGATGAAGAGGAGGTTCAAGCAGTTGAGCAGTATTGAGAGTTTAAGGAGTCTTTGGAAGCGGCATGGACATGGAAAAGAGAAGAAGGATTGTGCGAGCGTAGATGAGGCTTGCGGTGAACGATCTGGTGTTCAGGAGTTTGTAGCAATGGCGATCGGGAGGTCTGCGGAGGAACAACAACGTGGGTCCATCCCTGGGACGTGGTTGCGGTCGAGTGTATCATAGACGATGGATGGGATGGTGTAGGTCGCTGGACGGCTTGCTGCTTATAAAGTATTGTAATGGAGTGATAATGCGGGGGGGGGGAGGGTTGTATGCAGACGTGACTCGCTGTTGTGGTGGCGCGTAGTGTAGTGTATAGTATGCAAAGACAATCGACGGAGCCGCCATCACGCGTGCGACTTCAAGGACAGCCTAGGGACTATTAAGATGGCCAGACCGCATAACGTTCATTGCCAACCATGGAGCCAGCATAACAACGAGTAGGAAGTTGCGCATTGCACTTCAGAGCCGACTCGAGTACTGCCTGGCAAGTTCTGCCCGTGTATGCTTTGCATATCAATGGGACTTAGTTTGGGATCTTGGGATATGCTTCGAACCGAATGACTTTTTGAGGTTGAGCTATGATGCCAATGGCTGCATAGCGATCGGCATTTATCAAAATGATGATGTGGTTGACGCGTTTGGACGAAGAAGACGCGCCTGAAGGTTCGCGCTAGCGCATGAGTGGGCCCTCTTGGAATGATGAAGTTCAGTTGCTCACCTTGTTCTTCCATCACTTTCAACATTTGCATCATGTACTCCATCAACAAGAACGGCGACAGCGGAAAGACTTGCTGAGCTGGCAGAACAACGTTGCAGTTCAGCTTTCGCCCCAAGGCTATTTCGAGCCATATCGACAGCGTGGATTAGACGAGCACTCTCATCCAAGCAGGAACTGCGGACCACTCAATCCAATCTGATGCCCGAACTTGTCGACTTCACCCCGCTCTGTCGTTTCGCGCATCAGGGTACCTAGAGACGCTTCTAGCATAGACGACCAGATAGGTAATGCCGTTGCTCTACTTGCGGCCACTTGCGATGATCTTCGGTAGAGGACCCGAATGATCACAACCCGCCTTCGACGGCACCCCGGACATACTCCTGCGCTGGCTGAGAGGAGCTTCGGGATCTCGTGCGACGAGTCTAAAAGGGCAGCTCACGACCGTTCAATCCAGCTCGATGGTCAGAAAGGCTAACTTTTCATGTCCCTGGGACCTCTGGATGCCTTCCAGAGCTTCGCCCTGCATGAATCCATGTAGATATGCACCACCAACCAGTTCATATCGAAGGGATGGCTGGGACCGTCTGCGCATGATCAATGGAACACGAGAACCAAGCGCGATCCATATGGTATCACCAACCTCTAGTGATGCTGAACCCAAGCCAAGGAAACCATCGCTGGTCTTGAACATCCTTGTGTCGCGTCTGTGCGACAAGCATACATCGATAACATTCTTGGCTGGTACGACTTGATCCTCCACAGTCTGATCGATCGATAAAGCGCGAATCTGCTGCCGAAGAAGAGACGCCAGATAACGTTCTTCTTTGGGCAGATCGGGAAATTTCAGCAGCCAATGTTTAAATGCAGAACCGATCTCTGCAGGTGCAGGGCAGTTACTCTTATCATCAGTATCGGCAATAAGAGTTCTCCAGAACGCCTCGCCGATTGACTGGCCGTTGAAGTAGTGGTAGCCCATATTGCGGAGGATGTCCAGTGATTGTGTGAAAAGACGCTTGTCCATGACTTCGTCAATAACCTCACCAACAGCATCGACAACATCAATCTTAGCGGCTATCAGAGCAAGCACCGCGGGATCGGAAGACGCTTCGAACGAAATCTTCTGGACCAAGCCACCAGCTGCGTTGTAGCGCTTGTAGCCAGTAATGCCAAGTGCGGTGCCTTTCGGTACACTCCAGTCCGGTACCCACGACGGAAGCTCCTTAATACTACGATATCTTTGCCCTTCCACGTGAGCTAGCATATGCAGATCTCCGGAATCTCGAAGTATGGCTGTTGCTGCTGCAATATAGGTCTCATGCACCGGTCTGACATAGTCCGCATCGGGAAGTTGCACGTGTCGTTGCAGATGAGCGGCCGCTATTCCCAATTGACTATACACTTTATCTTCTGACTTCTGGCAGAGGTAGCTCCGTGCTCGAATCAAGCTCCACAGAAAGAAATCATTGTCCCCTGGTTCTGTAGGATCTCGTCTACGCTTCTCGATATCGCGCTTGGTTGCAGCGATTCTTGCAGGTGCGTCGAATCGTGGTTGTGGATGACCGGGCCCGAGATAGCCTGCACCTGCAAACTCCAAGCGCCAGGCGCTTACCGCAAGGTAGCCGGACACGATCTCAATCGCTCTCCAGGATATGTCAGGAACATTACCGCACTTGACCTATATAAGCAAATGATGTTAGCCATGACCATGAAAAGCAATGCAGCGCCTCGGAGACAGTGAGTGCGTTGGAGTCGAGACTTCCTTGCCCTCACGTAAAGCGAACGACTGAGGCTCTGCGTATTGCCTTCAGCCCTTGGTTACTTACCACGATTGAGTTCGACATAAGCACCTCTTGAAGTACCCAGGCTCTGTAAAACCATGTACGGCAGAAGAATCTGGCCAAAGCCTGCCAGAATTCCTTGTGGTGGAATTTGACTAGCAGTATTCGCACGGCATCTTCAGACTTCGCTTGCAAACTCGCTGGAGTAATCAAGTCACGATCAGTCTTGTCAAGCTTACAGAGCACGTTCATGAGCTCCACCGCTTTGCCGGTCTCTGCGCCCTCTGCTCCCAGCCAAACGATGACACTCCGCGCTGCCCGGTAAATCTTGGCCATCATGTTCACCTGCTGGCCTCGCTCCTGATCGTTGCCCTGGTGAATGCACAATCGATCTATCCAAAACTTCTTACCAAACGGCTCTTCCTTGCCCAGATTCAACAGTGCATGGTAAAGATTGTCAGTCACTTCGATCGTTTTGCGCTTGGAGCCGATGCAGCATTCGATCCGATGAGTGGCACCGCCGGCTGCTTCGTGTTCTTGGTTCTCCGGAACAGTTAGGAGAGGTTGATCCCACGCATAGGACAGCGTTGAATACGCAGGAAGTCTATCACTTCCAATATCAGCTTTATGGAAAGTGCATGTTATGCTATCGTCCGCAGCCACTTCTACCGTCAGGAGCCGAATTTCGTACGACGATTCGGTGCCTAAAGGAAGATTGGCGTAGAGGTCCTCTTCTGCCATTCCGCTGCTCGCTCTAACTAGTTTGACGAGGGCAGGTCAGTAGTACTCCCAACACAATGTAAGGGACGCAGCGAGGCTATATATACAGCTAAAAGTGCTCGAGAAGCTGCTTGCCAACCCCCACCAAGCTGCATACAATATGCATGACTAGCGAGCGGCATGTTGTATTCAGCTGCGGCTAGCACTTCTCATTCGCCTTCGGTCGAGCTGAGGTCAGTTATCGGTGCTTGCGAACTCTTTTGTGGCAACACTCGTTCTTTTCATATCGCGAAGAAGTGCTGATACCCCAGCACGCCCAGATGTGTTACACAAGTTAGCCTCTTGAGAACAAGGATCCATGTGTGGCAGGCTACTTCGAGCATGACAAGCAGCCCACTGGACAGGACAAAGGGTTTCGTGCAGGGTCATTGCCGAAATTCGGCATCATTGACCGGTTTCCTTGACAGCGGGCACGCCAAGGGACCTCATGAGACACAATGGCGAATGCTCCAGGAAGATTTACAGAAGCTCAACACCACGAAGCTTTCCCAGTGCGGTCAGAATCATTACCACGCTCCAGATCAAGACGCACGCACACGACTTGGGACAAGGAGTTGGGCAGACTAAGGAAGTGTAGTGGTCAGAGCAGCATGACTTACACCTTAGCTGCGGGCAACACTTGCCAGGCATGCCGTGTGGGAACCGGACAAAAGTGAGAGCACTCCAAGGAGGGCTGCACGGTATTTAGTAGGTTTGTACGGGCAGATACGAGCTTCCTTTGGGCGTGTGCTCGTTGGAGATGGCCTAATGTTAGGATGCACGGGTCATGGTAAGGTCTTCGGTCGTTGTGTGCTGCAGTATACTGGCTGAAGTTAGCGACTTGAGTTCGTGGTACAGGCCTTAGTAGTGTGTCATAACATGCCACGAAAGGCTCACTGGTTAGAGCCGAACGACAATTCATTGTATACATGCCCAAGAACGAGAGCAAGCTGTGACGCATACTGTCACCTGGTCTACTCCATCAACGCCGGATCGACACCATGAAGCATCATCGAAGCTCAGTCGTCAACCAGAAATGCCAAGCGGATTCGCGCCACCTCCTTTGCCTCCAGTCCTGACAGCTTGAGGATACTTGTTCCCCTGCTTCGCCATGTTCTGTGCACTTCCTTGTCCAGCCAGGCCAAGTGGGTTGCCACCAGTTGCGACTCTGGGTCCGCCGACACCGACCGCGTCCTTGATGTTGTTACCATACCCAGCAACGCCTTGTCCCCATCCTCTAGTACGATCTGTGATCCTGCAGAGAAGGGTCAAAAGTCAGCACGGCTACACTAGTTACGCGGGAAGAAGCACATTTCCCGCCTCGTTTCTGAATCCCATTCAATCCTCTGATCTTTGCTATCATGGGGTCGGAACACCCTTATACTCCCCTCAGGCTCATTCGAAGGAAGAAGAACATCATGGTGGACATACTGGTTCCCTACACCTTCGCCAACTTTGTTGACGCTTTGTCCGATGCTGTTGACGAAGCCGCCTGCGTAGTTGCCGACTCCAGCTACGCTGTTCTGCACCATCTGGCTGACCCAGTTACCTGATTTCTCTTGCTGTTTGACTGGTGCTGCAGTCCTAGTGGCAACTGGAGGGCCGGAATTCGCTCCTGAAGGAGCACTGCGAGGAACTGGTCGGGTTGCCGATCCTACCGGCTTCGAGTATCCGCTGGGAGTCTTTGCCGGTGATTTGACTGCTGCCGGAGGCTTCGCTGCGGGGTTCTTCGTGAGCTGGGACTTTGGCTGTGTCGGCTTCGAATATGGTGGCTTCTGCTGTACTGGCGGGAGCTGCCTCGCTTTGGGGTTAGACATTATCGAATCGTGGTATGGTGGTCGTCAGGAAGGAAGTTTTAGAGCCGTGCGATTTTCTCTTGCTGCTCTGGAGTAGGTGTCGTTATTGTACAGATACAGGTTGTGGTCCTTGAATCAGAATGGGTCTTCTGTCAACCCTGGGAGCATGCACCCATCAGCGCGTCTGCCTCGTGTGTGGAGGGTGCCAGACACATGTGGAGTGGTCGAAGAAGGACAAACAACGTCACTGCGCGTCAAAAAAAGTTGGACAAACAGGGATTGCCGCAGACGGGTGACTCGTGGAGACGACATTCCGATCTTCAGGACTGCCGAAAGGCATCCAGGCACGGAATGCTTGCTGCTGTGCCTGGTGTACCGAGTGAGGTTGAGGATGATGGTGGTGGAAGAGAAGAAGGATAGATACCTAACTTAATCCCCCTAGCATTTCGGCATCCCGCTTTTGGCTTAGAACTAGTTCTACCGATATCCGAACTTGTGGCAGGATATCTCCCACCAAACACCACGGTGACTTGGACACTCCAGGTACAGTACAGTACAGTAGTCAAACATCCGCAATCGCTGTAGCAATGCTTTCTACTCGCGATCACCTCCGACGGCCTGCAGAAAGAAGAACAGGGACAGGAGACAGACGATAGTGCCAAGAAGCTATGCTCGTAAGAGGTATCAATTTGGGCCGTTCGCTGTATTCTAATGCTTGAGACGCTGCTCTTTCGACACAAGAAGGTCCTCATGAGATCGCGAAAAGTTGTTCAGTTCTCAATGTTTATCGTCGTTGTATCAGGTCGATATCAATCATCAGAACAACTCATGCCACGATCGTGGCCAGAAGAACAATAGAAGATCCTAGACGTGCGGGGACATGATCACAGTCATGCCGGAGTCGTCGACGCGAGGCACAGTCGGTTGGGAGAATGGTCTCGTCAACAGCCCGTGAGGCATCTTCAGCTCATCCCATATTATGCATTCAGGTCCGATTGGCTGGCGGCCCATATGAGAGAACACAACTCGGCCCTGGAAGACAAACAATATTACTCCGCTGCCTCCGCACAGCGTCGCAACGAATCCGATGGCAACCAAGGATTGACAAATGCGAACGATGGGAACATAGAAGAACGCCATCCTCGAAAGCACAGTGGAGTCCAGGCAGATGCTTCTGACGAACGGGAGGCGTTCATATGTCTCTTAACAATTTATGGAGTGGTTGAAGGTGCATTGGTGTGGTATCATGAGTGCTCATTGAACTGCCCTTTGGTGGCAAGATCAGGTACCCAAATGTGGCTGGAGGCTTCCTCCGCTCTGAATACTGCTGGCCTGACGTGTCATGTCTAGCAGAAAGGACCAGCAGAGCACGAACATGCAGTAACGACCACCACAGTGTCCCGATATTGCGTCATTACTTCAACGCTCGCCATCCACGAGTGCATGCCCAAGATCAAGGATGCAGATGGTTGTAAGGAAAGACACCTGTCAAGTAACGTAGAAACCTGTCCTAGCTGGTCAGCAGTTCGGCCCTTCATGTCACGACACCGCAATGACAAATTTCACTCCCCCCCCCCAAAAGCACGGCACAACGATGATAGCAAACAATCAACGGCTCTATATCTGCCTTTGATGTTGCGGCAATGCGAAGAAGGCCGCGCTTTCTATCTACCAAGATTCATTCCTAGGACGACGTCAACCATGCAGCTCATAATATTTTGCTCCTTGCTATCCCTCATACAAGCCCACCCAACACACCCCATCCGGCGCATTGCCCCTGACACTCAGACCTGCTCGGCCATCAATCATCCTGGCGCAATCGAATACACCGTCCTGGTAGGCGAACCTTACAGAGCCGGTGCCGGTTGCCCTGCAATTCTGAAGGCTTTGAGCGAGAAGCAGAATATCTTGCACTATCAGTGTGTTGGCGACGGGGCAGGGATGACGAGATTGCATTTTGCAAGTCCAGACCATTATTCGAAGCCGGTAAATGATGCGTTAGACAGAATGTAAGTCAGACGTAGACCCCCTATTGCACAACGGTGGTGATTGCAAACCGAGGAGGGTTCTGACGATATGATGTAGATACTACATGGTTGAGCCCAAGTTTAGCTGTTAAGAGACAACAGGCGGAGAAGAGTAGTGGCAGATTCATAAAGCATATATATGATCCGATCAACAACCAGCGCTCTCTGCGTGATCATACACAGCGATATTTCGAGAGCACTACCCCCCCCCCCCCTCTAAGAGGTCTCTCCGATGGAATATCCTACGCCTTCCTAGACATTGCTTGGACCCATTCGAAGCAGTCTGTTCGCCTAGACATAGAACTATTAGCCAATTTAGCGACTCTGCATTCTATGCCTCTCGTAGCTACTATAACCTATAGCATAGTCCTATATCCCTTAAGAAAGTATGTATGAGGTGTTAGGCTAAAGGAAGAAGGTTGTCGTCCTAATCAAGCCTAGCGAGCAAGCGTAGGTAAATAAAGTCGTAATAATAGCCTATAGTAAAGTACAGGCGTTGATAAGAGCTTTCGAGCGGTGGTCGTTTAGTAGTACTGTAGTCCGAGAAAAAAAAGGATTCTGTATAGTCGTATTTTTATAGAAGATCTACGCTACTATAAGCGCCTCATAATTTGATATAAGCCTACTGGCCGTTCATCTCGCATATGTGCAGGATCTTGCCGCTTGTCAGCGTGTGGAGTTAGGGGGCGTTGGCTTCACTGAGCATCTGTGGGAGAGTGCAAAGGGTATTATGGGAGACGGACCGGTCGACGAAAGTTCTCAGAAAACACACGCAGGAGCATCTCGGCATAGGTAGGGCTCATGTCGTTTCACTGCTTGGATTTGGCAAGCTGTAAGGGCAGAGAGATGTTGTTGCCACCCCGCTGCGACCGATAATGAGCTATCAATGATAGAAACATCACGCATACCAGTGCCTGGTAGCACGAAAATAGACAGCGGCGAGTACTTATAGATATTGGTATTAGGTTAGTACGTAGGCGACGATCGGTTTCCTAGCCTAGCGATTCATACAAGCACTTCGAAAATATACATGATCTGACTCTACCGCCCGTTCTTCTTGTCAGCGGCCACATCATTATCCGTATCTCCATCGCCGTCGTCAAATACATCGCGCTCATGCGCGTCTTCTTCGTCTGTGAAGTCATCTCTGTATCCTCTTTCCAGGTCCGCATCGTCATCGTACTGTGGATGCAGCGAGATATCACTCCTACTATTTCGCAAAATATTGACAGCTTCTTGCTCGTCGTCGTCAATATAGTCCAGTCCATTCTCGCTCGCTCGTCGTCCAGAAGCTGCAGCCGCCGCTTCCTCCGCTTCGATTTGCTTCGCTCGGGCTTTCGTGCGTGTGAAAATCAGATATCCCGTGCCTATCCCAAGGCCAACCCCGATAAGAATGCTGAAATAGCTCACGATCTTGGCTCCCATATCCATCTTATCGCCCTCTTCGGCCAACGCACCAATTCTGCTACCCACAAAAATGTGCAAGAGCAGCTTTGGCGAGGCTAACGTGGTCGCGAGCGCAAAATTGGCCCATGTCACTGTGGGGATGGTACTGATAGCTCCGTTCGCAAATGAATATGGCAGCGGACATAATCGAATCATGCACAAAAGCTTCAATCCGTCATGCTTCAACACCAACGACAGAGCTGCAAAGTCCTTGTTCTTCTCCGCCATTTTGCTCACGAATCCCTTCAACACTGATCGACTTGCAATAAACGACACGGTAGATCCAACCACTGTCGCAGAAGCCATGATGAACCAACCCTTCAATCCAAAGACGAACCCAGCAATGGTAACACAAGTCGAATATCCAATCATAGGAGGAAATGACACAAAGAACGTCATGAACCAGAGTATCAGCCATCCGCCAGGCAGCTCTCTCCATTTCTTAGCTGCTGGTACCAGCGCAGCGAATATCCTTTCGTTGTAGATGATGACCAATATCGTTATGATGAAGCTTATCACTCCAAATATGGCAAGGCCTGCTTGCTGGAGTGATGACAGTCGTGACCATTGGCGCATTGCGCGACCATTCCATTTCTCTGCTGTTTGCATCCATTTCGCGCGGACGCCAGGTACAGGACGATGAAGTGTTTGTGATGCATCGAGCGACCTCCGGGTCCATATCGGTGAGCTGGACCGTCTGGGCTCGTTGGTGGGGAGGACGTGGTCATCTTCGTGGAACTGGTCGGCGAGCGCACGGGCTGTTGACGTGTAGTCGGCGGGGGCCATGACGGGGTTGCGGTGGAAGGGAGGGTAGTCAACTGCTCATGGGGAGGTGAGGTTGTCGTTGAAAGTCCAGGCAGCCGGAGATCGCGTTGGAGGTGTAGTTAAGCATTGGAAGCGCCGGCCAGCGAGCACAAGATCACTTCAGGCACAACTCGGACGGTTGCTGAGGCGCAGGCGTTGGAACACGATGTCAGCAGCGTTCAAGGATCAAGACACATTGACGTCAGTGCTTGGCAGGTGGCTTTCCTTTCTGATCAACATCAACAACATCAACAACATCAACAACATCAACAACAACATCAACAACATCAACAACAACATCAACAAAGGATCATATATAGAGACAAATCCATTGTTTCAAGGTATATTACACTCACCTGCGCGTACAGTCTCTGTCTAAGATGCCGTTGCATGGCAATATCGGCATTCGCACTGCTTCTCCACTTTCGACACGACCACAAGGTCCTTTGGCCGTTCTATAGAATAAGTAACCTGATCTCCTTCTACTCTCCCTGCTCTTACTTCCTCCACTGGAAGATACTCAAGCCAGTAAGATGCATGGAGTCAGTGCTATCGATTCTCTGTTGTTCAAGAATCTCTTCGGAACCAAGGAGACCAGAGAAATCTTCTCAGATGTTAGCATACATCGACTACTGTTCCTCCTTACATGGTCGAGCAGAACTTGGCCAGAGTTCAGGGAGCTTGTGGCATTATACCGCAGGACGCCGCAGACCAGATTTGTACGGACATCAAGGAACTCGATTACGACAAGCTTTCCCAGGAGACCGAGATCGTCGGCTACCCCATCTTGCCTCTAGTGAAACAGGTCGCAGAGCACGCAGGTGAGTATGCTGGCAAGTACGTCCACTGGGGAGCGACAACGCGAGATATTCAGGACACGGCTACGATGGTCCAGATTCGAGATGCTTTGGATACTGTAAAGAAACAGCTGAAGGAGCTCAGGAAGACGTTAGCATCTCTGGTTTCGAAGTACAGGGACACCCCTATGGCAGGTCGAACACATCTTCAACACGCATTTCCGGTCACTTTCGGCTATAAATGTGCCGTCTACCTCAGCAGCTTTCAGCATCACATCGAGCGTCTCGAGCAACTTCGCCCTCGTCGTCTCTTGGTCCAATTCGGCGGCGCAGCAAGGCACTCTCGCCTCTCTGGGAGCAGACACCAAAACGAAGCCTCGAAGTGCGCAAACGCCTCGCAGAACTTCTTGGTCTGCACACTCCTCCGGTGACGTGGCACACCGCGCGCGATGGCACTGCAGAGATAGTCAACTTTCTCGCCCTGGTCGGCGGCTCCTTAGCCAAGATCGCTACCGATATTGACATCATGTCCTCCAACGAGTTCTCAGAAGTCAGCGAACCTTTCGTCCCTGATCGCGGCGCTTCCTCCACGATGCCGCAGAAACGGAATCTAATCAGTTGCGAAGTCATCCTTGCAGCAGCCAAAATGCTACGTGCCAACGCCAGCCTCTGCCTCGATGCAATGCTAACAGACTTCGAGCGCGCCACAGGAGCATGGCATCTTGAATGGGCTGCGGTACCGGAGTCGTTCGCGCTCGCAGTGGGAGCGCTATCGCAGGCGAACTGTGCGCTATCGGGAGTTTTCGTGAATACGGAGCAAATGGAGCGCAGTTTGAACTCCACTAAAGGGCTTGTTGTAGCTGAGGCGGTGATGATGGAGCTTGCTGAGACTAATGGCCGGCAGAGGGCTCCTGATATCGTGTACGGGGCTTGTAAGGAGACGATAGAGAGTAAGGATGAGGAGCGGACGCTTTGGGCAACTCTGCTTGAGAAGACCGATGTCTTGGATGCGTTGTCGAAGGAAAAGCTCGAGGAGCTCTGCGAACCGAAAAGCTGTCTTGGTGCGGCGGTGGATATGGTTGATGCTGTGTTACAGCTGAATGAGAAGCGGCTAGCGTAGCACGTACGCCAGCAACGAACACCGAATGGATACCCGCGTGACGCGCGTAGTCGATGACTGCATTAGATTCTGCGAATTGTTCTTGTTCAACATGTGTGGCTTGGCATAAAGAACCACCGTTTTGACTGGACAGTTCTGCCGCACAGCCAGCGGATGCTCTTGTGGTATATTTTCTTGCCGATTTCGTGGTGGTATGGCCTGGCATCGTAGGACAAGTCGAGCGTGCCACCACTCCAACATACTTGATTGCTCGGATTGGAGCGCTGGGAGCTACTTCACCATAAATTAAACGCAGCACTTCAAGAGAAGCAACCACCAGCGACAAGCTCACCAGCGGTCGATTGCTTGCAGAATGATGGTGGAGTAACGAAGTTTAGTCGGATCAAAGAAAGCCGCACCGGAAAGAGTGATGTATAGTCGTAGCAGCATCGAGCGCTGCTTCCTTGAACCATAACCATTTTTTCTCGGAATGCCTCGACTTCACATCGCGTCATGGTGCAGCATATCAGTTGGAAATTGTTATTCTGCGCTCGTTGAACAGCCGTGGTTCGTGGTGAAGAAATAGCCAGACCAGTGAACCGTGTGGTGAGGAACTCTTTTCCTGGCGGATTCTCTTAAAATGTTCACCGACCTCACGGTTCGTTTTGGTTTCCAATGGTTGTGCCTGAGCTTGCAGTATCGCTAGCATCCGGTGTGTCTGCATGATGGGCGATTGAACACGCCCTGATTGCAAAGCATCTCGCATGCTTTTGCGAATATCTAGGCTTTATCGCGTGAGTGTGGGATTTAGCAATGAGTGATGTGGCAAGTGGGTGAACAGTGTGACTCGTCAAATGAACATCTTCTCATACACATGCACACCAGTTTCCAACACATCGATCTTGTCGCCAACCCGGATTACACCCAGCTCAAACAAAGGCATCACCTGAACACCAAGGCACGGGTGCGGCTTTGCTCCTTCGTCGACTTGCCGTGTTGTCTTGAGAGTCTTGAATGGCTCAAGCCTGTCCGCAACGCCAGTCTCTTGGTCCACGTTTGCAAGAACACAGCGAGCTGTACGACACGCAACATGATGGGCTGCCGGCAGTTGGGCATCGCCTTCTTTGTTGGTGGTTTCGCCAAAAGTGACACGCTTCCAGGTATCTTCAGCGAAAGCATTCGTGCCAGCGACGATGATATTGGCACGAAAACGTCCCGGATCAAGTCTCTCAGAAGTTGGAACGTCTCGACCTACTGCCTCGACACTGCATAAACTCAGCAAATGCATTGGGAAGGCATCCGCAAAGCCTACTTCGTAAACCTCATTTGGTGGTCGATCGTTCGGCAGGCTGCGACGTATGCTCCTCAAGTTGTTGTCATCGCTTCTGAAAATGCCAAGTGGGTTGGCCACTCCGAGAAAGGATTTCAACTTGGCCAAAGATTTGGCGTCGATCTCATTTGTCATGTTGATGGCAATCGGACGATCTAGCCATATTGCAAGGTCTTCATAGCTATATGCCTTTTCTTTCGCTCGTGCTGAAGTCGGACTGACAGGCAGCCGTATTATTACGTCCTCTCGTTTAACAGCGAAAAATAGCTTGTCTTCCGCAGATGGGAACCGCAGCATTAAGCATCCGCCATGGTCAGGCCAATAGTCCTTGTCCGTGCTTGGCAGGCCAGTGGCTTCGCTTCCACTTCTTCGTCTTCTTCTGCGACGAATTCTGGGATCAGGCAGCCACAGCTCAGTCCGTACCAGGGCAAGCTTTGGGTACTCTCGTTGGGTGATGAAGCGCCACTCGTGACCGACATTGCCATCAGATTTAATCAAATCATTGGAGACAGGATCCTTCTTCTTCGCCACTAGCTGTGCAAAGCTGAATAGCCGATCATAATGAAGGCCAGTCTTGCTAGCTCCAGACGCAGAAAGCTCGATCCCCTTACACGACTTCACCGGATATGTAAAGATGGCCTTGACATAAGGCCGATCATCTGGTCGGCTGTCTGCGCTGACCTGGTCCTTGTGCTTCTTTGAATTCCTGTTGCACAGACCGACTCGAAAGCAATCAGCGACATGATGCTCTTCTTCAATATCTGAGATACGATATAGCTGAACCAGTAATACAGCTATCAGTGTGCCCAGTAGGCCTCGCCATGATTGGATATAGCTGAGATAGTGGCTTGTGAAGAACGCAATATCCAAGTACATGATGGTAGAAACCTTCAGAGCTTGTATTGCTGATGCGAGAGTGTACCGAGCATTGCGGTAAGATCACAATAGTACGAGCCTGAGCACGACCACGTGTGGCATCAGACCAGGTCCAATGGTTGGGAGCCAGACCGAGATTTCATATGCCAAGACATTCAGGCCTCCAAGCGCTTGTCCCAACAAAGCTCTCACTGTCTGAGCACCACCCTCGTCTCCCTCTGCGAGGAAATATTGCAACAATGCTCACACTGCTTGCTCGGGTTGAGTCAAGCAGTTCTCCCAGAACCTTGTTCCATCAAGACACTGATCTCTACAAATCGCTCCTGTCTCTTCCGCCATTTCTAGTTCTTCTGTAGCGACACCAATGCTCCAGCCAAAACGCTCGGCAGTTTCCTGGGCCGTCACGCCTCTGCCGTATGACTGACTGATTGAGCTATTCTCAGCAGGTGGAAAGACAAATTGTGGCTCGCGGAGCCATACAAGCAAAGTTGCAATCGTCTTCTCATCGGTCCGACCGCGCTCTTGAACTACTAATAATCCGCTCTTGAAACGACGTAAGCGTAGTGGAAGGCGCAGTGTATCCCAGTGCTCTGCTGCCTTTTGAAAGTCAAGTGGCGAGATCAGCTCTATGCCGTTGCGAGTCCGATTGAAAACCTGCCACAGGTCGATGAGCGACATGATGCCTCCTTCCTTCCTGAGTATGCCCTTCCTGTCATCCGTGAGGAACTCTGCCAGATCGCGTGACAGTTCGGTCACGTAAAGCTGTTCCGCTGATGAGCCAGACCCCAGCATGTCTTTCGTCGTCATCAGACCGAGCGCTGAGGCGGAGTCAGATATGATTCTCCTGGCTTCAGAGTCGTTGCTGTTGTCCCCATTGCTTTGTTTCGCAAACTGCTCCGCCATCTGGATGACTTCTTTGGCAGAAGTCATGAGAGCGTCCAGGTCTTCAAAGGCGGAGCCAATAACTGATTGATTGTTTTGGCGCAGCTGAGCACCTCGTTGCTCAAGTCCGGCAATTCCTACCACGCGTGGAGGCGTCCTGGCAGCGAACGGCACATTGCCAGGCATTCGACCGTGGCCATTGGCCTGAGGTGGTGTTTGCGGTGCTCGCGGGATCGGCGGAGCACTTTGTAGCAGCCACTTGCGCTGCACGAGTGCGTTCTGCAACCTAATTGAGAAGGTCTGCGCGCCACCAGCACGGAACGAGAATTTGATCGTCTCGATCGTATCATCTCCTACGATGTGGGAGCTGCTTGGAGTTGAACCTGGAGATTCGGGACGTTCAACGGCATCACCCAGTTGCTGCGCCCGCTGATCAACAAGTCCTCGCATCAGAGCGCCGCAGATCTCGCAAGATGTCAGTGAAGGATCGTTCTGGAAGGTACATCTTGGACATTGCCCAGCAGGAGCGACTCCGGAGTCCTGTAGGCTTTGGAGACCATTATTCTTGGCCACATCCATCGAGGAACGAGGAGTAGTTACGAGCCCAGTCGCAGCTCCGCTGGCACGATTTGACAATGCCGCAATGGAGGCTTTGGTCATCAGTACCAGCGACGGCTGTACACCACAGGCTTGACATGGTGGAAGAGGGGTGTGCTGATTTGCGGTATTTGGGTCAAAGTTGGCTGGGACTTTGTTGGAAAGACCACATATCGAGCAGACCCAAGTTGCATTCAGATCTCGCGAGGGTGCCGGTGAATGGGGTATCGATCTTGGGAACGATGATTGATGAGCGACCAGTGCATCCGCTGGATTCGCATACTTCGGGGTAGGAGTTCTAATGCCTTGTAGCGGTTTCTTGACTGCCTTTGGAAAGAGGGTGATCTTTGGTGATGACTTCATGAACCCGCCATAGAACTCGGTCCGTTCAATTTCTTTAAGCTCAACAGCCACGGAGTACTTCCTGGGCTCATCGTTGTCGATATAGCACGCACGGTGCGAGGTCAGATAAGCGTGCCCATTCTGATGATTGGGTATTTTGTCCTTGCCCTCGTAGAGACCAACCCCGTCCTGAACGAACAGTAGAGCCTCATCATCATCGAGTGCGGGACGAAGCGCAGTCGTCAAGTCAAGTTGGCGAAGGAACATTCGCAGACATGGAGCTCGTGTTGTCGGGCGAGGACGTGATGTTGAAGCCTCAGTCGTCTAGGGATCTCCTGCAGCCTCCAGGCAACTGGGTGTTACAACGATCTGTTGCAGAACAACTTGGGAGTGAACCTGACTATCTGCAGCTGAAAGTGAAGACCACCCGCGACATGAACATGCTCGTCACTTCCGTAAAGTGGGTCCCTTTCCCATCTTGGCGCCGGTGCTTTTGTCCTTCCCACTCATCATCGTCCATTCTTCTTCACCGACAACGACACCACCGGCGCACCGTTATCGTCACGTTCCTCGAATACAACACGTTGATCATACCACTACCACTACCTCTCCTCTCATCTTGCACTCGTCTCACTTTCCAACCCCCGACGGAGCACTCGACTTCCGCGCGGTCGCGTCTGTAAGGCGGTCAGTAGCCATGGCAGCAGAACCAGCCTTCATCCCAGTCGCGGCGAGGCGGACACTTGCCAAAGACCAGCTGGCGCCGGGGCCAGCGACACCGAAAGCCACAAACTTCTCTCCAGCCGTCGTTGACTATGTGCAACGTGCGTTCTTTGAGTATAACAGACAAAAGGACACGCCGTCGTTTCTAGGAATCACGGACAAGGACATCCGGGCAAAACTCTCTTCAATCGTTAATCAGGCCACTGAAGAAGGCAGCACGCACGCCAGAGACTGGTCGCAGTACCCGCTGCCGCACGTCTTCATCCTGGAGGAGAAGAGACAGGCCGCCATGGCGCAAGCGCAGAACCAACTTTTAGCTAACATTAACCAACTCACACACGGACAGCCACCTTACGGGCAGCCGCCTCAACCGTGGTTGACAGACCCAGTCATGCAAAACAGAAAGCGCAAATCACCCGAGCAGGAAGTCTTGGACTCGAACGGTGTTTCACTCAGCCCGCCTTCGAAGAAGGCGAATGGCAAGAGCCTTGCAGATCGTGTAACTGGCAAAAGCAAGAACCAGGAGAAGAAGCAGAAAAACAACAAGGCGAATGTAAACTGGTTCGATAATTCCAAGGAGGCTCTCGAGAAGCGTCGACAGCGCTTTGGTCAGGTGTCTGAGGAGTCTCCATATATCTCTTTGCGTGATGACACACCCTCTGCTGAAGCCAGTACCGGGCCCATCGTTGGCACGTGCCAAGTCGTCGAGAAGAACTATTTCAGATTAACCGCGCCACCTAATCCGAATACTGTGCGGCCTCTACCTGTACTCGAGCAAGCGCTCGAACACGTACTTGCCAAGTGGAAAGCAGAGCATAAATATACGTGGGTGTGTGACCAATTGAAGGCCATTCGGCAGGATATCACTGTCCAACGGATAAAGACGCCTTTTACTATCAAGGTTTACGAAATGCATGCCCGGATTGCGCTGCAGGTGAAGGATTTGGGTGAGTACAATCAGTGTCAGACGCAGCTTCGTGGATTGTATAAGTCGAAGCTGGGTGAGAACGGCACCAGTGGAGGGAAAGAAGATGAGTTCACAGCTTATCGCATCCTGTACTTCATTTACACGCGCAACCGGACCGACATGAGCAACGTGTTGGCAGATCTAACCACAGCAGACAAAAAGGGGAAGCATGTGCAGGTGGCACTTAACGTCCGTGCAGCACTTGCGTCAGGAAACTACCAGAAGTTCTTCAAGCTTTACCGCGCGCATCAGACGTCAAACATGATACCTTACCTTATGGACATGTTCATGGAACGAGAGCGGGTTGCTGCGTTGGCTGTCATGGCAAGAGCGTAAGTTTGATGCTGTCGACGAGCCACGCCTGTACTAATGCTATTCTCAGATTCAAGCCCGACGTTCGCAGTTCGTTTCTCGTGTCAACCTTAGCATTCGACTGCGCTGACGAGAACACGCCCGAAAATGAAGATGACATTCCAGAATATAATCTTCGCAAGTGCCTCGAGTTCATACAGCGGTTCGCTGGCGAAGGCCTCTTCGATGATAAGGACGATGGCGATATTCGTATCATGACTGGGAAGGCCGGGCAAATTTTCCAGCAGGCGAAGCAGTCGGCATTTGGCACCGTTGATATCAAAGGGCAGATATGATGAGCCATCCCTAACCCTTCCCATCTGCGTTATTCCTACCATATGGCCGCGAATCACTAACTTCATACCTCAAGCGGAGGAGGCGGTTGGGGTACGAAATCGTGGGCTTGCATTGGTTTTCTTCTGGTTCTGGTTGCAGCATTTCAGCGGTCCAGCAGTGGGACAAGGCATTGCACTGCGTTTGCGGGGCGTACAGTGGCATCTTCGGCGTTGATGATCTAGCATGGAGCTTTCTGGGGAGATGACAAGGGATTTTGGGCTTGAAATGTTCACCTCGGTAGCATCATATAACGTCTTCCTCAATTGCACAGTTCGAATGACCGTTTCGTATGTCGGTGCACCCACGAGGACAATAACACAGACGACGGTACAGGCGGAAACAGATGCCTGGCTACCTCCGAGGTGGGTGGAGCGCGTTCGTGGCACTCGTACGGCACAGCACATCTCAGAAAGCTCGTCGCTTCTCTGGCGGGAGTCTTCCTCCTCGCGTTGATTATGGGCACTGATAGGCTGTGTCTTTGGGTTTGTTTGGGCGATACCACGGCCGTAGAGTGGAGTTGCTTCTGTCCCACCCCGCGATCGTTGCTTATTACGGTTTGATTCTCCTGCCCTTCGAGCCACGCGACAATCCTGGTCTTTGTTGCAAGGATGAGACTGGGTCTTCCTCGTGACGAACGATAGACAAAGACCCGGCATTCAATCGTGCCAGGATTTCGAGATCGCGGCTATTCCAGGTCACAGCACCACCACCACCACCACCACCACCATCTACGCTTTGACGGTTCGAAGGCTTGGCGTGAAACATCGTCCTGCCTCGCTGTTGTTCGCAGAGACGACGTTCGCATTATTGCATCGCGCACAGACAGACGGCCTAACCAGAGACTCCTTTGCTGTCCTTCTAGCGGCGCCACGATATCACTGTACCGAGACAGACCCTCCACGCACGTTCGCCATCCTGCCCACGCCCGCTTCCACGTTCTCCTCGCGTGCGCGACATCGCGATCCTGCCCGACGAAACCCAACACGAGCCTCGAGACATACCACGTCTTCCCACGTTCCCACTCGCATCGTCTTTCACACGCGGAAGCAACGTCACTCGCGACCAACTTCCCTTTGTGCTGTGCGTACGCCGCGACGGCGGAGGCAGCCTCGTCCAAAGCGGGGACAGCAGGCCACAAGTAGGCAGCATGAAGGTTCGTCGTGGCTCAGCGCGCGACCATCGCGAAGCCGTACATTTCTGTACATGCGCAAGATGCTGACTTTTACACAAAGTTCCGCCGTTCGATGAAGAGCGACAAGCACGACTCGATTAAACCCGTACAGGTTGCTGTACCACAAAAGGATGCCATTGCCATTGAACCCCCCAAGAAGGTATGTACTGACTGTACGCGCGTGTCTGACGGGACGACTGCGACTTGGCGACTGTCTCGGATCCGCACGCCGGCATCGCACTGCTGACGCTCGACCCACTAGGTGATCAAAGCCATCTACGACTACAATGCGCCCGCCGATTCCAGCATGTACTTGTCCTTCAACGCTGGCGACTTCTTGCACGTTGTGGCGCGCGAATCCGATCCCGACTGGTATGAAGCCTGCAATCCCTTGCGGAGCGAACGAGGACTTGTACCAGTGAAGTACTTCGAGAACGTCGGCAAGACTGTGCGCGACAGTGGCGGTTCATTGCACTCCGTAACGAGTACGACGCATGACAGTGGCTATGCGGAGGGGGCAACGCTGCCGAATGTGACTTCAGCGCCAAGGATGAGTGGAAATACCGCTGTGCCGTCCAGGCCGGGCCCGACACATAGACCAACAGCGTCAATAGGTCGGGCGCCTGGTGGAATATACGGAATCGTGTCGTACGACTTCCATGCGGAACGGCCAGATGAGCTGGATGCGAAGGAGGGCGAAGCGATAATAGTGATTGCGCAGTCGAACCCGGAATGGTTCGTGGCAAAGCCGATAACACGACTTGGAGGACCTGGTCTGATACCTGTGTCCTTCATTGAGATCAGGGATATGACGACCGGGAAATCAGTGGAGGATCCCGTAGATGCGGTGCAGAAAGCTGGCATACCGAGAGTAGAGGAGTGGAAGAAGATGGCCGCTGAATATAAAAACACGAGTATACCTTTGGGAATGGTATCTGGCACGAACATGGGCAGCGTAATGCAAGGAATGGACCGAATGAGCTTGCAGACTGGACCACAGAACGGATATGGCCACCAACGAGGACCGAGCAACTCATACCAGACACAACAGCAGCAGAATCTGTTTGCGCCTCTGCGGGCGTCAGTGCCGCGTTTTACCTTCGCCGATGAGAAGTTCCATTTTATTGTGGAATGTCGACTGTCAAACGGGAAACACTGGGACCTTTCGCGCATCTACGAAGACTTTTATGAGCTGCAGATCAACCTGATCAATTCGTTCCCGGACGAAGCGGGTCAGGTTGCTGGGAAGCCGCGGATCCTGCCCTATATGCCTGGACCGGTGAAGTTTGTAACCGACAATATCAGCGAAGGCCGAAGATCGAACCTAGACGAGTACCTGCGAGACCTTCTGAGATTACCACAGCACATCGTAACGTCTTCCCTGGTGCGGAACTTCTTCGCGCCTCGGGACGGTGACTATGAAGTTGATCAAGAAGCCGTGAATGTTGAAGAGCACGCAAGGCCGACGGTCACGAAAGACAGATACTCAGCGACATCGCAGAACTCACATAATGCGCAACCATTCTATGCCGCTCCCGGTCAAGCACGAGGACCGCCAGCACCATCGTCGCAGGGCTCCTACACGTCCGCACCATCACATCAGTACAACCAATCGCAAAGCTCCAACGGCAACGCATATGGCCACCACAGAGCACAGCCTTCACAAGCAGGGCAGAGCTTCACGTCGCAGTCGCCACCCCACGCAGCAGGCATGCCCGCAGCACCGAGACAAGCTTCTGCCAATAGCACAGCACCTGTCAAAGTGAAAGCGTGGTTCGACAGAGACACATGTGTTGTGATCCGCATGCCACCCCGAGGGCAATTCTCCTACGAAGAACTCCATAAGAAGATTGTGGAGCGGAGACGATTGGAGTATAAGGGCCAGGATCAGAATAATGAGCAGCTCGATATCGAGTATCGGGATGAGAAGGACGGGGAGTATTACCGGCTTGAGGGGGATGAGGACCTGGATATTGCGGTGGAGAGAAATGAGAAATTGACGTTGGCTGTGCGGGCTGCTGGGGCTTGATGCGGTGGATATGTTAAGGCCTGTGTTGGGCGGGAGTTTTTTGGAA
>KZ106598.1:0-28451 GCA_000504385.2 Exutisphaerella laricina CBS 326.52 | reverse complement strand
AGGAGAAGAACATCAAGCACACCAAGTCCATCCCACTCGACGAGATCATCCAGATCGCGCGCACAATGCAGCACAAGTCGATGGCAAAGGACCTCAAGGGTACCGTCAAGGAGATCCTCGGCACTGCTTTCTCGACTGGTTGCCAGGTTGACGGCCGCTCACCAAAGGCTATCTCCGACGACATCGAGAGCGGCGAAATTGAGGTCCCATCGGAGTAAATACGCAGCAATGTATTCTTCTTGGGGCGCCTTGGGTTATATCGAAGTCAGCATGGTGGCGTTCAAGGCGCAATAAGGTCCTGGTTCAATCGACCATGGCTCATGATCATGAAATAGCCAGCAAAAGTGGCTTACGACTGACCCACGCACATTCTCAATCTCAAAGCACATTTCTTTTTCATTCTAGCCAGGCCACGATATGCTCCAGGCTCACCCCCACCACCTTACCAACACTCTGGGCTCTACCTTTACCACCTTGGTTTGGCCCTATTTTGGCGTAAGGGAGACCAACTCCCAAGCTTTCTTCGGATCGCTAACCTCTTACTCACCGTGCTGTCTTTCTGTGGGCAGAATGGTCCATCCGACGAGGTTACAAACCATCATTTGAACCAATGACTGGTTCATCTATTGACATGGTATAGGCAGATATGTGTCCGTTGCACTGTAGGTATGGCTACCATTGAGCTGCGTTGCATGGCTGCCTTTGGATCGATAGCCATGAGTATATAGCCACAATTGCAAAGTGTATTGTGTAACAAGGTCTCCCGTTGTCATCGCTGCCTTCGATCATGTCTTCGCGTATTACCAGGCGCAGCAGTGATTGCTGGCCCAGAGTTGTTGGCCTTCTCGAAAGTTCTCAAGCCAGATTGTACTCAGTGTGTCGAGTCAGACTGCATGTCCAAATCGCCTTTCTATCATGATATTATCTTCATGTTCTGATCCGGACCCCGCGTCCTTGAACCATTGAACATTGTGATAACATTGCACTTGGCCGCGCCACAGATTGTGGCGTTGTTCTTGGAGTTAACCAACGGCCCGCGACGTCATCTCGATCTCTCCATTCAAGGACTCACGCGTGCAACTGAAACATTTTACACACCACATCACTTCCGTTCCCCCCCCAAGCCAGCGCTCTTCGCTTCCGCTGTGAACAGACTCTGCCATTCCTCCAACCACGAACCACCAAGCAGCGACGACCGCGAGCTGACTAGCCGCTTACGATCTACACCCGAAACCAGCGCGTGACAGAGAGCGAGCAGTCGCAATCATTACAGCAAACGTCCGATCAACTTCACACCTAGGTATCACTTGCAGCGACTCTTCTAGTGGTCTGATATCATCACCGAGGAGCTGAGCTCCGCCATCAATCAACCCGCTTCTCTTCTCTCACACTCCTTCCCTCACCATGGACAGCACCCAAACGCCGCAACAGCGAGAGCTGGTTTACTGCCATTCATGCGAGAACGAGTGGTACCGCGATGAGCATGGCATCATCTGCCCGGAGTGTGAGTCAGACTTTACAGAGATCATCGAGGCCGACCATGATCCACGAAACGACGATATGCCGGAACCCGAGGCACAACATCCTGGCCACACCCACGAATGGTATGCTCCAGACCCTGATGAGGGCAACATCGATGATTTGCACTGGGAAGACAATGGGCCTGGCGGACCTCCTGGTGGCAGAATCACAGGAACGCTGACACGAAACATTAGGATTGGTGGTCCTGGTGGGCATCAAGGTGGTGGGCAGCTAGGCGGGCTGATGGGCCTATTAGGACCGCTGGTACAAAATGCACTGGGCGGAAATATGAATCAGAGACAACAGACCCCACAAGGCGACGGTCAACGTGACGGCACACCTGGCGCAGAAGGGGATCGTAGTAGAGGAGCACCTGGCTCGCCACGTGGTGAGCAGCGCGGAGGTACGTTCGTTCAACATGGTCACGGTCCTGGGTTCTCCTACACGATCACATCTTCAACTGGTGGTAACCTTCTTCCGCGGAATGCTGGTGGACCACAACCATTCCAGCACCAACCTGAGCCCATGGCCCAGATGATGGCCCAGATGTTCGCCAATATTGGTGCGAGACCTGGTGGTATGCATATGCACGGCCAAGATGACGGTGGTCCAATCTTCATGGGCATCGGTGCTGGTCCTGGTGGAGGTGGCATGGGGGTTGCTCCCGGCCCTATAATGTTCGGCGACATATTACAGCTGATGGGGATGGCGCCAGGTGGCGTACATGGCGATGCAGTCTACAGCCAGGAAGCGTTGGACCGCATTGTCACGCAGCTCATGGAGCAACACCAGCAAGGTAATGCCCCAGGTCCAGCATCGGCGGAAGCCATTGAGAACCTGCCGAAGAAGCAAATCACGAAGGAAGACCTCGACGAAAGTGGAGAGGCGAATTGCAGCATATGTATGGATGCAGCAGAGATTGGCAGTACCGTAGATGAGCTCCCCTGCCACCACTGGTTCCATCACGATTGTATCAAGGCTTGGCTAGGCGAGCACGACACGTGCCCTCATTGTCGACAAGGCATCATGCCCAAGGATAATCCGGAGCAGAATCGACCACGTCAACCTAGTCAAGCGCCAATGCACGACATGCACTCCCCTGAGTATCAGCGATCACGCGAAATGCCAGGCGGGTATCCATTCCCACGACAGAACTCGTCCGGACCAGGCGGCAGCGGTGGTGGCGATGGCAGCGAGGGGAATCCCTTCAATGTATCAGAGTCCCCAGAGCGCAGTCGTAACGGTGGCTCAGCTGGCGGCCTCTTCGGTCGAATGCGGCAAGCATTTAGCCCAAGCGGCAGTCAATCCAGTCCAGCTCAAGACAATGCAAGCGGCGGTTTCCAGCAATCAGGCGGCGGGAATACCAACACGGGTACTTGAAATCTGATAACTTTGGTTTACACTACATTGCAAGGCGTTCGGACTATGGTAGCAGTGAGAGACTGCTTTCGGCATAGCATGAGCGTTGACATGGTGTACTGTAGATAATGACTCCCACGAAGCGAGCGACAGCGACACTCAGCTACGTCGTGTGAGGCGAGGGGACGAAGGTGCACAGGCGAATCAGTGCGGTCAAGCACGAGGCGAAGGCATCCAGGAGACGTCATGGTCAGGACAAGGATAGATTGGGGGGCCCGGCAAGGCGATCAATGGATTGATGACTTAATGGAGTTATACTTGTATCCTGAAGAGCAACAGTAGTGCGTTGACTTCTTTTCACGTTCACAGCTGCTGTCACACAGCAGGGGGGGTGATGCAGCCACGATCAAGAACGGCAGATGTGCTGCCAAGATGATCCCGCTGGGGTGGAACCTCTTTCCATGGGCCACGCGCTTCGTGTTTCACAGCCTCGACTTGGCCTCTTCTCCTTCTCCTTCTTCTCCAAGAAGTAGACGAGGTGCTCTACTTCCAGATATCCAAGATTGCCCACCACTCGATTCTGATCGGCGTGGAGGCGAATTCGTCTCCCGTGGAAGCTCGATGCGACGAAGAGCATGATGATAACCAGGATTTGATACAATATGGACGCCTTCTCGATCCTTACATGGCTACGGCAGTCGTCTAACTGACAGCTGCAGTGTACACTCTGCAGGCGCCAGGCGCACTGAGAATCTGCTAAGACATTCATTAGCCATGCGACCATAGGGCACGCGACAACCGCTCCGCGCTGTACGAAGCCCCGATTGCACGGGAATTTGCATGCTACGCACTATGCGAGCCTAGCCTCAGTACTGGTCGGACCTATGGAGACAAGCTTTATCGCCTGAGGCGTACTGATGTCCACTTTTTTTTTTGATATCGTGGTTGTCGATCAATCTATGCACTCTGGAAGCAATGCAGGTCTGGCTGCATAAAGGTATCATAGGCATGTTTCATTTCATTGTTGTTTAAAGACGGTCGTGTCGCTCTTCTTGAGCAGTTTAATGGGGTGGTTGTTTTCGTAGTTCATTCGCATCACAATCGCTCATTCAATATGAAGCTCATCACACTCATTCATGCTGCTGGCCTGGCTGCTGCAGCACAGTTCACACGATGTGGCACTGCAGAACCGGATGACAATCTCAAAGTGCAGCTCAACGAGGCGTATTTCAGCAGACCGACTACTTTCAGCAAGGTGGCGAGCACGAGGGAGGTCGACGTGCATGTCCATGTGGTTACAAGCTCGGCTAAGGAGGGCTCGTACACGAAAGAAATGGTCCAGGAGCAGGTCAGTAGAGTCAGATCCCGCTCTGCATGATTCCCAACGGCTAACCACGTCCCCAGATGTCCGTCATGAACGAAGCCTACGCACCTCTCAGCGTCACCTTCAATACCATCTCCATAAATTTCACCACCAATGACGCCTGGGCCGCCGCCGGCCAGTCCACCGACGCCGAATACGCCATGAAATCCGCCCTCCACCAAGGCTCCTACTCCGACCTGAACCTCTATTTCACCTCCGACCTCCCCGACGGCCTCCTCGGATTCTGCTACTTCCCCCTCACCTCCCCAACAACTGAAGACCTCATCCTCGACGGATGCATGTGCCTCGCGGACAGCATGCCCAACGGCACAGCTACACACTACGATCTGGGCTACACAGCCGTGCACGAAACAGTAAGCAAGTAACGCAGGTCCCAAATTGCTCTCCATCAACAAGACTAACAATTTCTGCAAGGGCCATTGGTTCGGTCTGTATCACGTTTTCCAAGGATCCACTTGCTCCGGATCGGGAGACTACGTCCATGATACGCCCTTGCAGAGGACTGCGACGAGTGGATGTCCTGCGAGTCAGGATTCGTGTCCGAAGGCAGACGGGAGTGATTCGATTCATAATTTTATGGATTATTCGTATGATAGCTGTATGTATGAGTTTTCGGAGGGGCAGATTGAGAGAGCTGGTGCGATTTATGACCAGCAGAGGGCGGGGAAGTAGAGGGAGCATGGATCGCAGCAGTGGTTCGGCATTACTTCCAGCGGCGGTTTGGCGTGCGGGTTGAGCTTGAGATGTTGTACTCGATAAAGCCTACGTCGTGTTTCAGTACGCTCGAGTGCCAGGTGTCAATTGTGCGTTATAGATACCAACTAGCATGGAGGCAAGAACTCAGGGACAGCGCGGAGCACCGAAGAGACATCAGGGTGAATCTTAATCGGTGGAACCGCTATCTGTGCGACGCTTTACTTGCGCCCGTTGGGGTATCGCCAATACCCCCGGCTCTTCTATTCCCACCGAAAGTCGTGCTCCCCATATGCCCATCCTGCCATGTCTCAGTTCGTAGCTTGCCGTCCTCCTACTTGAACAGATCCTTCAGCAGTTCCATCCTGATCTTCGTCTCATCAGCCTTGCTTCGCTTGCGCTCCATTGACAACTTGGCCAGGTCTTCTTTCTTCTGCTGCATTTTGAGGATAGCCTCTTCGACGGAACCTTTCATGATGAAGTGTTTGATCGTCACGTCTCGCGTTTGCCCAATACGATGAATGCGATCGACAGCTTGATGTTCGACGCCAGGGTTGAACTGTGGCTCCATGACATAGGCCTTGCTGGCTACTGTCAAGTTGAGTCCTTGGCCACCAGCTTTGATAGAAACGAGCATGACTCGCACCGTGTCGAGGTTGTTGAATGTCTGCAGTGCCTGAGCGCGCTGCTTGATTGACATTTTGCCGTCGATTCGGGTGAAGCCTATGCCTTCACGCACCAAAGCGTACTCGATGAGGTCAAGGTATTCTGTCCAGCCGCTGAATACGACGGAACGGATTGGTGGCTCGCCCTTTGCCATTAGCGAGATAGACTCGTGCTCGTATTGCCTCAGATCTTCGAGCAGCGCCTTGACCTTGGTGTGAGGTCCGCTGTATGTACTGTCATCCCATTTCGCCCCTTTGATCTTGCCAGCTTTGACGCGCTCATCGTAGAGGCGTGCCAAGGCGGAGCGGCGAAGTGGAAAGAGACCCCAGCGCATATACTGACCACAGTGCGAGCAGTCATGATAGCCGTCCGGCCCCATATTCGCTTCCTGTTCGTTCCTGTGTTTCTCTGTGCATACGCTGCAGATAAGATGGTAGCATGGGGTGAGGTGACCAATGAGATCCGGATCTGCCTTGCTACTGGAAGCAGGGGGTGCCTCGGAATGAGCGTCCGGTCCATGTTCAGCGTCATCTGTATCCTGCAGTTGCGCGGCATCTTCGGCTTCGGTTTCTTCTTCATCGCTGGAATGTTTAGCTTCTCCGTCGCTGCAGTGTCCGGCGACTTCTTCATCGATGTCTCCAGCGATCAATCGACTACTACATGATTGACAGGTCGCTACCTCGCTGTCTACGGCCATCTTGAAGGTCTCATAGGCCTGCTTCTCGGTGATGAACTCGTCGTTAGTTTGGTAATCCGGCTCGTCTCCAATGTCAATAACGATGCCATTCTCGGCGTCGTCTCCTTCGATCTCCTGAATGTCGTCTTCGGTGAGCATCTCGCGACCATGTGCACAGATAGCACGCAGCCGTCCTAGAGATTTGAGGACGTGTGCATAAGCCTTGCCGCGCATGAAATTGCCGCCTCCTGAAATGCTCTGAAGCTTCGCTCGACCTTTGTTCGCGAACTGTTTATACAGCAATGCTTCATACTTTGAAGGCTCGAGCCGTACTCGTTGTTGAGAGCGCTGTGGCAGGTGAATAGTACTCTTCATACGTCGCAAGGTGATGCTTCCAACCAATACTTGTAGCTTCTGAATCACGTCAACATCGCCATTCTTGAAAGGCGCCATGATATGTTGATGCCAAGCGAGCATATTGTCGAAAGGCTTCAAACGCAGGAACCTGATTAGAGCACCAAGATCGTTTAGGTTGTTCTGCACGGGCGTGCCGGTGACGACCCAGCGACGGTCTGCCTCCAACGCGCAGCATGATTTGTAGATCCGGGTAGCTGGGTTGCGAATAGAATGAGCTTCATCGAGCACGATCCGGAACCAGTTGATTGACGCAAGAGCACGTCTGGGTTTACCATTATCGGTGTATTCGGAGGCAGCCGTGTTGTATGTCGTGAGAACGATGGGATATCTTGATAGCAGCTCCACATCTCGAGTCCGACTATCGCCGTGATAAACATAGTATTTCAGCTTTCCAGCAGCAGTGTGGAGCTTGATCTGCTCCTCCCAGTTGGAGAGCACAGACTTAGGACATATGATCAGAGTACCTTTTGCATTAGTCGCAAGTGTCTCCGAGCCCTGTGGGTTTTCGCGGCGGAACTGACTCGCGTTGTCGCCAGTCTCGGCTATCAGTGACAGAATGCTCAGTGTCTTGCCAAGCCCCATTACATCCGCGAGAATACCACCTTTCATTGGTTCAGGCTTCTCTTTGATCTCGATATCCGTGATAATGTGATACCAGGCTGGTTGGCCGTTGTCTTTGCTTCGGGACTTCCACAGAGAGTGTCTTGGGTCAGCGTCCTCGTGATCAGGATATTCGTGCTCCATCAGAAAGCTAAGTGCCTTCTTCTGGTGTCCCATAAGCTCACTTGTGATGATGGTGCGATTCGGCTCCATCTCCGGCAGATCTTCCACCTTACCCAAGCTATCGAACATACTGCTCGCTTCACGGCGCATCTCCTCCACTGTACGACCGACGGCATGGACAGCTCCAGTGTGAAGTCTGCTTGTACTCGGCTTGTATGGTCCATAAATTGGCTTCTTGTCGTGAGGGTTGAAGTACGGCTTGCCACCATCGCTTGAGGGTTTATTGAGGAACAGCTGTTTGCGGGACAGGAACTGGCCAACTCTTTCAGCAACGTTGCGAGAAACCCAAAGAATGACTTCGACCTGCAAGCTGGTGGAAACTCGCTGCCCGACGTGCTCACCATGCTTCTTCTTTCGCATGGGCAAAAATATTTTCATCCTAGAACGATTGCTTTCAGATCCGTCGAGCAGTGCGCAAAGTCCGGAGGCTGCCTTGGCTTCCACTGTGCCAATCTTGTTTCTGGCACGATCATAGAGCTCGATGACGTTGTTTGCGGCTCCTTTCTGTCGTGTGTAGTCGAGAGCCATGGCCGGCCAGTGACCGTCAATAACACCAACAGATTTTTTCCCTGAAGGTGTGGGAACAGCATAGAGAGAAGCATAGGCAAATAAGGCTCCTATGCAGACTTCTTCTGTCGCGGTTGCCTTCACAAACTGTACCTCGTCATCATTCTCAATAGATGGCTCGTCATCGTCGTTCGTCAGGTCGATTGTGTCTCCAGCGTCAGCAGCAAACTGCTTGCGTTCTTCTTTCATATGGTTGGAGATTGCGCCCCCAGCACCACCGCGAAACGACTGCCCTTTAGCCTTCTTGTTATTGTCGTTCGAGGCAACATCGATGATTTGCGCTTTGCGCTTCCGACTTGGTGCATCGTCGCGTTCGTGCACATTGTGCAGGTTGGCAATCATGTGGCCCATGCCGTACTCAGCATCATTCGACTCCGCTGCTGCGGCCTCTTTGCTGTCCGTTGAGTTCTCATGTCCTTGAGTACGGTTACTGCTAGCCGCTGACTTAGGGTTGAGCAAAGCTTTGGGGTCGTATGCAGCAATGGCGGGTCTTGCAGCAGCATTCGATGACGTTGCCGGCTTCTTGGTTTGCTGCGGTCCTGCAAAGATCTCAGTGCCATCCATAAGCATCGATGAGGTGTTGAGATCCGGCGAATCGACGTCAGGACTTTCCATCGCTGCCGCCTGAACTGCCAGGATTGTCGAATTAACGCGCTTCGAGGTATCGAATGATGTACTCCTGAGCATGGGATTGCGAACGTGAGAAAGGAGGAATGGTAGTGAGCGGAGGGATGTGGGTAACGGTGGTGCTTGTTGTGTTGATTGACGTTGACGAGTGTATTGTGTTGTGTTGTGGATCGCAAGATAGAGGTCAACTTCACGAGATTCTTCGTGGTGATAAAAGTGGACTGCATGTGATGCAAGCTGGACTGAAGCACGAGTGAAGTGAAGGAATGTTGCGTGCACGTACCATTGTTCTGCGGCTTCTTGCTAGCCTTGGCCTTCTCTTTAGCAAATGCCTTTGGGTTCAGCAGCTGCGCCGGGTTCATCTCTGCCCAGGGAGCTTTGAATGCTGTATGAGGTTAAGCGTGCACATCAGAGGCCGTGGACGGGGTGGCGATCGTGTCTTCTGCACGGCTTTGGTGGATTTATGCAGCACGGTAGATCTACCTCGCTGGCAGACACTGCTGGCTGCTGAACCCCAATGAACGCCCCGAACTCCGAAGCAGTATGAGATGAAGTCATGAACAAGAGATGCTGACGGACAAGTCATTGAAGTCCAGGGCAGGCGCGCTTGGACGCGGGTGGCGCCGATGCTCGCGACTGCCTTTTCTGTCGCGTTTGTTGTTGCACTCCCATAGACTACTACTCACGCATCCACATCCACATCCACATCATGTGTCACGTCACAGTACGGCGCCGCAGCGCGATGGAAACAATCGCGAAGTCAATGGCGAGCCGCTATGAACAGCAAAGCGTCGTAAGCCCCCTGAGTCGAACGCCATGAGCACGCGTTGTCAAGAGGTCGCATTCAACGCAAGCAAGCCAGTAGGTTGGCCGTCGGACTCCACCTCTGTCCACTACGACACAATGAACGGGCATAATGGTCTGCTGTAAATGATACGGTACATTTTGATGCTACAGCAGTAGTTGTCGAGGTCATGAAGTTCCCCAAGAGATCAGCCACACCACTAGAACTAATCGCCATTGACGAACCCCGTCAAGGTCTAGTGGGATCAATGCAGCTCGAGGGCATCGCTACGATTTATGATATCTGAAAATCTCTAGTCCATCTAAGAGACCTCCCTCTGCTTTGCAGTGCTCCAAGGTGTACACCACTTCGGCGCATTCTTTCGGTAAATCTCAAGATTTGGCACATGCTTCGCATCCTCAGCAGGATCGTCGACAGTTCCACCCTTCACTATATTGACGCCTGGCATGGCCTCTGTGTTGGCGACCATGACAGTAGCACATTTCCCGCAATTACCTGCAAAACAGAAGGATGTTAGCGATGCAAGGATAACACGTTGCGATGCCTCTGGACCCAACAGTGAGCAGAAAGGCACGGACGCGCCGCTCAAAGTGTCTCGCAGCTGTCAATATCCGTCTGGGCTGTGCGCTATGCCGTTCCGCCTTGCGTATACGTACGATAGTGCACAGTATTGCCCGAGTCTGCGACACGGTCGAATTTGAAATCGGTTCCGGAAAGCTTCTTGAACTACATTCTGTCAGCGCCTCAGTCAGCCGAGCGTCGCTTCATAACCCACCTGGTCATCTGGGATCATTATGTTGAAACTGCCGTTAGATCCAGCTGTCTTTCGGCATGGGATGCAGTGGCAGATAGCAGTTGCTGCTGGCTCCCCAGTATACTCGTATGTCCAGTCTCCGCAGACACAGCTCCCTTTGCCTGGCATGATCGGAGTATCGTCGAAGATGCTAACAAGACCAGTGTCAGACGATAGTACGATCGGAATGCTGGAGCTAAGAGGGGGAAAGGAACATGGTTTGACAATCGCAGATATCCCTACAGAGTCAAGCACTTAATGACTTCCTCTCGGCCAGGCCTACGTACCTGTTTGGCTTCCTCAGGTTCAAAGTCGTTACTTAGATGCAGGGTAAGCACTTCAAGTTGGCCCTTCTCTTCACTACAGAGGCTGGTTCTTATAACTTCCTGACCCCACCATGACGTACAGGTCAACAATGTTTACACGGAAGTCGAGAGCCAATGCTAGCAGCCGACAAGCGAAGCCATCTCGAAAGGATAACGAAAGCAAAAATCGCATCTCAGCTCAGCTCAGCTGGGAGGGCTCGGTCTGACTCGTTGCGCGCACAAGCTTGCAAGCCCAGCTTGTGTACCGAAAGATGCCGAGACCGTCCACGACGATCATTATACTCCCACGAATCAGATCAAGCTAGACCTAGCCCTGTTCGTAAGCAGACGACGTATTGATTAGCAAAAGCGCTAGGCGTCTACAGGAAATGGTTTAGTGGTTAACACAGTATGTCTCCCCTGCCTCCCACGTAAAAGCGAGCATCCATGTATGGCGGATCTACATCTATATACGTACTGGATGGCCCTGGTGGCCTGATAAAGGCACACCGACGTACCCTCCACGTATGCGGCCTCAAAACACCTAACAAAGGGGTGGAAATGCAAATAGAATGCAGTCCGTAACCGCATATCAACATAGAGTAATGAGTGGTTCTGCCGTCCCATCTGGAAATCATTTCGTTCGAAGTAGCAAGTGTTCTCCGCCGTCCGCAATGGCTATCCACAACCTGTTGCTGTACTTCGAGAACATGTCGATGATAGCTAGTGCCCATGTATGTGATTCCTAGTCTCACATGACGACTTTGTGCGGGAATAGCGCCCGAGCTGATAAGATAAATAACCCCGCATATTGTGGCTTAAGTTAGAGCTCAGACCAAGGAACGTTGCCACACGACTCCTTCACACTAGGCTGCCAACGTGATTGTCCTTGCTTATCCTGGATAGGTACACTCTGACTTCGAAGGTCCCTACGAGCCCTGCGCTGTGTTGCGCTGTGAGCAAGGTTAACGAACATCCCTATCCGCTCTTGCGACTGCGTGGTATTCACGATGCCGGCCGCCGTGGTCAAAGGTACGCACGATGATCCGGACTTAGTACTTGCGGTGAAAGCTGCAGCACGAGACCGACCATATCAGGCCCAGCATATGCTGTACTTTGTGTAGTCATGGATCACGACTGACGAGGACAAACCTGTGCATCTACTGATCGCTCATGACCACAGCCGTACTCCTCTCGGTATCGATCATCACCGCTCTCGGCATAGCTGTACTAGAGAACCCCGATTTCCAGAGATGGCTCGAGGAGCAGCGACGGAAGGTAGCAGAACTACTGCGTCAGATCGGCTCAGACCTCGATCCGGAGAGCAGAAGAGCAGCGGAGGCGTTCGCCTACGAGGGCAGAACTACAGTCAACGATGAAGGTCTCCGGCGCGAGGCTTCAGGCAGCCAAGAGGCAGCAGCTTTAGCGACCGGGAGGAGTTTGTCGAACCCCAGCACTATCCGCCGTATACCCAATCCAGGGCCAGCAGATCCCAATCTAGCAGAAGAACGAAGGCGAAAAGGGAGAGAGTACCTTGCTAGGCGCAATCAACAGATGTACGAGTTGCAACAGAGGCGAAATGCTGCGAAGACATCTGGATCCGAGACACCTCCATTACCCACATTCGACGCGCTGGTCGATGCAGAAGGCAAGCTGAAGACGGCTACAGACGAGCAAAGTAAGGAGAGAGCATCATCACCTGTGGCCGAACTTCTGCCAGAGCCGGTCCAAGAAGAGATGCGGCAGGTAGAACGTAACCTCGGACAGCCACTGCTTGTGGATCAGTCTAGCTCTGAAGGCACGAGCGGTTGGCTTTCAGGCTCTTCTTTTGCGAACCCGTTCGGCGACGAGTACGCTTTGGAGCGAAGTATCACTCCCAAGCCGCCCGTGCCACCTAAGATTGAGCTTGAGCGAACGCCAAGTCCCCCGATATCTCTGCCAGAATCAAAGGGCGGCCCTGCCGCGAGCAATAATATCTTGATCGACACCGAGACGAACGCGCTGGATGCAAGACCAGTCCCCGGCGCTTTCACATCACCGCTAGAAGAGCAGGTAGATCACTCCGCCTTGAGCTACGAGGAACAGCTTGCCATCGCACTCTCGCTGTCGGAGCAAGAAGGCTCGAGAAACTCCGCCACGGTCAGACAAACCCAGCCTGAAGAGAATGATACTGAACTTCGAGCTGCCATAGCAGCTAGCTTGAAGGACATGGACGATCAGCAGGCTGCTCACGCTATCGCACATGCCGACTTTGCCACCCGTCGAAATATCTCCGACGACTTACATGCTTTGGTCGATCTGACGCCATCAGAACCGCCTTCTGGCTTCTCGATGCATTACGGCCGTCAGCCCTCGGCCTCGATTGATGGCATGCCCCCATGTATGAGCTCCCGTCCAGTGGCTCCTTCTGAAGCCTCCGATGAGCTGTACAGACTTACACCCGAGCTCACTCGCGCCCGACTGGCACATTTCGATGCCCAACAACCTGCTCGACAACCTTCAATACCGCTGCCTCCCGGCTCGAGCTTACCTTTCGACCCGGTCCGCGATGCAGCAAGCTCTTCCCCACAGCCTGTACAACACCTCATGGATGCCAGCTTCTACTCTGCCGCCGATGTGGTATCGCCGCGCGCGAGCACAAGATGGCCGACTCTGGACCACGAGACAACACGACTTATTGATCTCAGCGAGGACGAGCCACGAGATGATGCACAAACCCCGACTTCACACGCACAGTCCTCATTCGGCTTCCAGACCGAGTCTGACACGGAGACATGGGCATCAGCGTCTGCGCCAGCCTCGCGATCAGAGTCACGAGCGCATAGTGAGATGTCTGCAATCGAGGTCATCGACCTGGTTGAGGATAGTGACGTTGACATGCTCTCCGAGGAGGGTGATGGGATAGCCACGCCGGACAGTTGGTCGGAGGTCGGATCGAGGGATGGCGAGAGTGATGAGGAAGATGAGATGAGGCACTGAGTTTCCATGGGCTGCTTGTAGGGGGCTTCGCAGCACTCTGGTTTGGATTTACTTTTTACGTATCTGGGAGACCCCCCCTCATGCCTAGCGTAGGTCAAGATTACACTTGCTTTCTGTCAAATCGTATGGTAGCATCGAGTTGTTCGCGTGACGACAAGGTATATACGCATCCGCGCAGATGTACATACCACGTAAGACTACAACCTCAGGACATGCTACGGTTGCTACCCCGCCAATATCCCAGGAACACCCGCTGCACTCCACATATCGAAATGCTATCCGTGAAGACAACACAGGCCTCCCGTGTCATCTGCCGCCCCCCCAAAATGTCCACATGATGTTAAGACTCTACATAAGGTTGTAGTTGTCCGTTCGTATTGTCGAACGCTGTCTAACTAGTTCTACCGCGCCATGCCAAGCTCCCGGTCGACATGTGGAAAATGGCGTTGAAGTATTGGGTCGCTTTCGCCAGCACGTCTGCCGCCCAGGTTGCCAACGGGGCCCATTCGACGTGTCCGGAGTATTCCGTCTACTCGACAGAGCCACACGCTCCGTACAGCGAGGGACGCTTCAACCTGTCTTACCAACGGCCGGTACCACGATGCAGGACGTTCAACTCCAGCATCGTGGAGTCCAAGGTGGCCGAAATCGCGAACAAGATCTCAGATCCAGATCTGCGGCGCCTGTTCGTCAATGCATACCCGAACACGCTCGATACCGCGGTCAAGTGGAAGGGTTATGCGGCCAATGGCTCGGACGAGGAGATGACGTTTCTGATTACCGGCGACATCAACGCCATGTGGCTGCGAGACTCTGCGAACCAGATGCAGTCGTATCTGCCACTGCTCGAGGCCTCCGACGAACCGAACTCGCTCGCGTCGTTGTATCGTGGCGTCATCAACCTGCAAGCCCGCTACCTCTTGACCGATCCATACTGTAACTCCTTCCAGCCTCCTGCAGAATCTGCTATCGCGCCATCCGAAAACACGTTCGCGACGCACGATACGGTCACGCCTCCATACAACAATGCCACCATTTTCGAGTGCAAGTACGAACTTGATTCGCTCGCAGCGTTTCTAGAGATCTCGCAGCACTACTTCGACGGCACTCAAGATGCCGACTTCTTCGCCCGATACAGGTGGGTTACAGCCGTCGAAGCTATATTGACGGTGGCTGAAGACATGATGGTCCCGACGTACGAGCCCAGCGGAAGAGTGGCGAACATTACATATACCTTCACACGGGACACAACGCGGTCGACGGAGACGCAAGCCAACGACGGTTTGGGCAATCCCGTGAATAATGGCACTGGCCTGATCCGCTCCTTCTTTCGACCCAGCGATGATGCCACCATCTACCAAGGCTTCATTCCAGCTAACATGATGTTCCAACGCTTCCTCAACTCCACGAGCGAGATTGCTGCCAAGATTGGGCAGGCGGATCTAGCCGCCAGAATGAGCAACATGGCCGCAAAGCTGAAGGACGCGATCACTCAATGGGGTATCGTTCAGCTGCCTGGATTTGGTCGTGTATTCGCTTTTGAGGTCGATGGCTACTTTTCCCAAAACATCATGGACGATGCCAACATTCCATCGTTGCTATCAGCACCCTTTATTGGCTATCTTGATGTCAACGACGAAGTATATCAGAACACGCGGAAGCTGCTCTTGAGCCGAGCCAATCCCTATTACTTCGAGGGCCCGGTGATCAACTCGATCGGTGGGGCTCATCTGGGACCTGGTGAGCACACGAAAGGCAATTAGCCATCACATTTTTGTGTTCCGTATGCGCTAATGGTCATTTTCACTCCAAGGTATGGCCTGGCCAATGGCTTCCATTGTGCGCATTGCCACGACAGATGACGACGCGGAGATTACAGAGCAACTGCAAGAGATTGTCAGCAGTACCGATGGTCTTGGCCTCATACACGAAAGCATCAACACTTTCAATGTCAGCGACTGGACACGGCAATGGTAAGTGATTGAGCACGATCCGTCACAATACACTAACTCTGCTAACAGGTTCTCTTGGGCGAATGGCTTGTTCGGTCAAATCATTCTCGATCTGGATGATCGCAAGCCAAGCATCTTGCAACAAAGCTTTCAAGGCTCAAACGCTACATGCTAATCTCAACAGAGCCGCATGCAAAGATGTAGTCGCAAAAGAAAAGCTTCGACAAGTGCACCCAATAGCAGCATTCCAAATGCATGAAGCTTCCGAAGCTTTCTGAACCCTGATCACTGCAGGATCGGTAGGTGGCTCCGCAGGATTGACGTCAACAGACGAAGACGGGAAGTTATGTCGTATGCACTCACTCATCGATGAGACGAGCTTGACTAGGCCAGTAGGTATATAATCGTGTCCTCCTTCTCTTCCTGTTCGTCGTACATTCTTGAATTGGTAACAGATTTTTCCATCTCACAATGGCCCCTCAAGTCTTCTTCATTACCGGTACTTCAACTGGCTTCGGCAACGAGCTGGTTAAGAAGTGTTTGGCTGAGGGCGACAAGGTCATCGCCACAGCACGGAACTCCTCTAAACTAAGCTTCGACGGTACCACAAACGAAAACTACCTCGCTGTTGACCTCGACGTGACGGACCAGAAGTGAGGATCAACATGACTCCCAAATTGCGATCAAAACTCTCTAACACCGCGGGGGTTTTTTTTCCCAGGTCCGTGGACAACGCCTTCGACGCTGCTCTCAAGCAATTTGGCCGCATCGATGTCGTCGTCAACAATGCCGGTTACGGGTTGGCGGGAGAATTCGAGAACGTCACAGAAGAGCAAGCAAGGACGCAGATGGAAGTGAATTTCTTTGGTCTCTTGAAGGTCACTAGACGAGCACTGAAGATCATGCGAGAAACGAATAAGCCAATTGGCGGCAAGATCCAGCAGGTCACGTCGATTGGCGGCCAGCGAGGAGTACCATTCTTCAGCATATACTGCGCCTCGAAGTGGGCCGTGGAAGGCTTCACCGAGACGGTGAGCAAGGAGCTCAAGCCCGAATGGTACGATGGGCGCGGAACTGTGAGCAGCAGGACGAAGGTGTGCTAACAGGGCTGTGCAACAATTAGGAACATCAAGCTCACCAATATTGAGCCAGGAGGCTTCAGGACAGACTGGGCCGGCCGTAGCATGGTGTTTGTGGACAAGAAGGAAAAAGCGTGAGTGACAATACCTCTTTATGTGACGGCTCTGACACCGAGACACTGACCTCTTCCCAGTTACGACCATCTGGACGCCAAAGAGACAATGGGCAAGCGCCACGGCACGCAGAAGGGAAACCCGAGGGAAGGTGCTCGAGCTATGTGGGAGGTCGCACAGATGGAAGACCCTCCACTCCGCGTCTGCATTGGAAGCGATGCTTACGAGGGTATTCAGACGAAGCTCAAGGAGTACTCTGAATTGTACCCGAAATATGAGAAGTTGGCCAGTGAGTCGAATGTAGGCTTGCTATGGAAAGAATGCAACACTAACCCGCAGCAGGGAGCACCGACTACCCAGAAGGGCAGTAGAGGTTCAGATACGACATAAACGCCGCTCTGGATGAATTATTTCGAGAAGCGCCTGTCCAGTGTCTTCATGTCGTATCGTAAGAGTTCCTCAAAAAGGCGTCGTCGAACCTGCAATCCAAAGGTTCCCTCTCCCGAATCCCGCCTTGCCCAGTATGTAGCCGAAGGACGGTGGCACTTCCAACGCCAGCCTGTGGCTTCGTAACGCATTCCATGTGGATATCGTAGGAGCCTTCCTCGTCATTCGATCCCACGATAAGAGATGTTAATAGATAAAAATTAATCCTCACGCTCGATGTTTGGTGAGGTTATCGGTAGCAAGTCTTTTTTCTAGCAGAGAGAGGCAGAGAGAGAGGGAGAGAGAGAGAGAGGGAAAGAGAGAGAAAAGACGTGAGACATCATACACAATGTCGTGGAACCTCCACGCCCAGCACTTTTTTTCGCCGCCTTTCCTGAATAATACGACGTGCTATCGACCATGCGCATGCTGCGGGTCGGTGGAGTAGAACGTCTTCAAAGTCCCTCCTTGGTCTCTGCCTTAGTGAAGCGGTCTTTGGGGGGGGGGCGTGTCTGTGGCATCTTGATTAGGTTCGGAAAGAAGCGATGACAGGTCTGAGGTCGAAGATGTTGTTCAAACCAAGAGTCTCCCAGCTTTATACGCTCCGGAGCGACATACCTTTATGCGAGCTCCCTCCTTGACTGGTGTCCAAGCAGCCTCGAGATAAAGCCATGGGCTGCATTAGCATGATTGACCGAGGTACTAGGGGGGTACTCCGAATGCACACAGTCAGATTATTGCCAGCTCGCATGCCGCCAGGATCTTTCAGCCGCCATCTCAAGGCCAACCCCTCATCACCAGATGCATTACCACAATGTCTTCGCTAGAAGAATGCAGTCGTGCAATTGATATTTCTTCCAGATGTGATGTCCATTTCCAACGTTTGGGGACTCTTTTCATACAGCAATGCGCTGAAACGCGTCATGCAACACTTCCTTTCTCGTCTTGTGCATTTCGAGATCGCCACCGTACCGTTCCATGATCTCTAGCATCCGGCGAATGTCGTCCTTTGCCTTGCCATAGATTGCATCATCATGATGATGATGATGATGATTCTCCTGTGCTGGCGGTTGTGCCAACAAGTTTGCAATCAGCAAGCTCTCTTCGAACGCACGATGCTGGAATGCCCACCAGACTCCTGCCTCGACCTCGAACAGATCCCAGAGCTTGAAAAAGGCGCACAGGGCTTCGTGCGCTGCTTCTAGTGCGGCTTTGGGGTTTGAATCAACGCCAGCGTCGGCATTGTCTGAAGCATGCAAGAGCATTAGGCAATGGAAGTAATTTGACGTGAGAAAGAGATTCTGTCGCACTTGACGGGGGTTATTGACGACCTGCTGTTGTAATATGTTGAAGTTGAGAATCGTGAGCGGAGATGGGAATTGCTTGTATAGCCGCTTGAATGCCGCTACCAGAGAGTCCTTATGCCTGGGACTGTTGGCTATTGGTAACGATAATGAGAGTGGAGAGGACAAGTTCTCCTGTACTAGATTGCCGAGATGCCACATGCTCCGCATGTATGCAATGTCGTTCTTCACCGTCGCCTGGTCGGTGATATGGTGAGGTTGTGGCGGCACCCGAGGTTGCGACATCTGTGGTGCGATAACGTTTATACTCATCAGGTTCTCCACCCGGTGCGCGCTGAGGTCGATTTCAACGCCATCGTTGCTGAGCTCGTTCTCCTCTGCCAGGGCTTCCACGGGCACATCGCTATGCGTAGCCGTGGGCGGTAACTTGAGCAGCAACGTCAAGAATGTGTCCTGGAAGAACACAGCCTGCCACAGCTTTCGCCGTTGCTGTTTCTCCAGCATTGATGCATCAGGCACGATGATGTCTGGATCTCGATGTAGTCGCAAAGCATATGTCTGCCGCATGTGGATGCCAGCCCAAGCATAAGCGTCCGAAGCATGATTGTCGTTCATTAGAAAGTATGCCATGAGCAGCATAGCCTGTATGGCGCGCATCGAAGTGCGATTGAGATACGAGTAGACTCGCAACGCCTGATTTGCGGCGGAGCAGTAGAACTCGGCGGTCTGCGATCGTTCCTCATACGCCGGAAATTGCATGAACTGTGTGCCAAGTGCATATATGGCGTAGTGTAGAGCTACGAGCGAGGCGTCGGCCTTGCCTTTGTCGTCCTGCGACACCGCCCAAAACGATTCGTAGTCCGAGTAGAAAGTCCTTCGATGTACGAAGGGGTATACGGGATCGACAACTTCAAAATACTTGGCAACCAGAATATCGGCCTGCTCTTTGCTGGGCAGAACCGAGTTCACCTCCGGTAGACCTCCGCCACATGTCCAATAGTTGCTGAAAGGATGTTGCGATCCAACGCCAAAGACATTGCTGGGCGAGTTTTGCGAGATGGGTACACCACCAACAAACTGAAACGGCAAGCCCCCTCCTCCTCCTCCTCCTCCTCCTCCTCCTCCTCCCCCTTCCCCTCCTACTCCTTCCCCGCCGCCTCCTCCGCCTCCTCCGTGGAAAGTGGAGTGAGATGCCACAGCGCCGCGGCCATCGAGGGTGGGCCAGCCGTTGTCCTTCAACAAGACTGTGGGCGATGCCAAGCTCGTCGTGGTCGGAGACGTGAATGGGACACTGCCCGTCTTGCGGATCTTGCTGGCCGGCTTCGTCACGCAGCGAGCCTTGCTATGCGACGCTGCCACTCCATACTTGCCGTCTGCTGAAGCAATAAGGTTCGCGACCGCGGTGTATTCGCAGGTGGATTGCCGCTTTACGCACGCCAGACATGGTCGTCCCCGATCACACTTCGTTTTCCGCTCAACGCATTCCAAGCAAGAGAGCGTAGGCTTGTTGCGCTTCTGCTTGGGCTTTGCCACTAGCCCTTTGTGAGCATGTCCGCCACCGTCCGGACTTGTATGTCCATCGCCGTGGAGGGCCGCTTCGACGATAAGGGCTCCAGAAGGAACAACAACACTAGCCACATCCAAAGTTTCCTGTGCAACCTGCATGCCTTATACATGTGCTGTGCGATGCCTACTAACTTAGTGGAGCACGAGAGACTCTGGAGATAGTCCGGAAATATGTCACGTCCTGGACGTCAGCACTAACTAACTAGTTAGGAGAACATGTCCCTCCCTGGCCTCGGACTACTGCCGAGGTCCTGTACACACCAAGACTACTGACTACTGTACACGATTGTACTACCAGAGCTCTCTCCACTGGGCGAAAAGCTGTCGCACGCAAGAAGAGCTTCGACACCCTCGGGGTAACGTGGCCATACGTGATGATCGAGAGAAGCAGCTTGGACATGTTTGATGGCGCTCGTCAGACGAAAGTTGGCTGAACGTTTGGAAACGTATGATTGGAACGCATCCGATACAGCATCTCACTGGATGACGCTACTTTGACGCTAGTCGATGATCCTGACCTGCATTCACTATGCCAACAACTGTCACACATTACGCCTTCCACAGACCATGCGTTGAGTCTCTGGGAGGAGTCTTGCGGCATGGCATAGCATAGCATGGCACATAACCTGGCTTAGACACTGACCACGAGAAGATCATGTTGCGAACTGATGAATGATGAGCGCTGCAGCAGCTGCTTCGACAGACCTTCTCATTTCTTCTCAAAGACGAACAGCGCCTCATCCTTGCCTGCGAAACTCGGCAGTGGCACCTGTAAGACCTTCTCCCATGATGGCATTTCTCGCGTGAACCACTCCGCAAGTGTTGTCTCATCCTGGAAAGCTGTGTAACCGCTCTTGTTCTGGTTCCCGGCGATGATGATGGTCGTGCCCTCTGAATTGAAATTGTCAGCGTTGTATCATCTATCGTCGAGCAATGGAACTTACTGTATGCCTTGAACATCTTGGACGTGAAGTCCAATCTGGTGATGGGATATACCAATAGCAAGACATCATCCTGGCCTCCATTGTTCTCCTTGAGCCACTTCTCACCGTCTGCCTCGATAGTATCACCAATCCACACCGTTCTCCACTCGCTTTGTGCATTGTCGATTGCCGCTACCGTGAGCTGCTTCTTCGGATTGGTCTCGAGACGTCGAAGCATATATGTCCAGTAGCCGTTTCCACTCCCAATGTCCAGTATCCTTCGTCCTTTTGTCACTTGTTGGATGTAGGATAGTGCTTCATACGAAGGACATACACATCCAAAGTGATGATAGAGTATTGGCAGGATGGCGTGACTGATCTTGACCTGGGCAGTCTTCTCTTCTGGACCCCCCCACTCGACGTTCTGATTCGACCATGCCCAGACCTGCCGAACAGAAGAGTGTTAGCTATCCAACGGTTGCCATGAGGGAATGTCTCTGGATGTCAGCTCCAGCATAGAGGCATAGGCGCGCCGCCCCGAGAGTGTCTCGTAGCATGGAAGCATGTCTGAGCGGCGCGCTATGCCCTCCTGCCTTCTTCAAAACACGTACGTCTAGATAAGGATTTATGTGGTTCTTGGACTTGTTGATGACCAGCTTCCGAGCCTCGTCTGGTGGTGCATATAGTGCCAGAAGGTGCTTGGCTACATCAGCACGAACGGAGTCCTTCTTCGCGTTGGATCCTAGGCCTTTCAAAGCTCTTGCTGTATTCGTGGTAGGCCGAAAGACCTCGCTATACGCTGCGATATCGGTTGCTGTGGGCGACGGCCTCTGAGACGCACTTAGGACTGTGCTTCACATGAGACGCCATCACGACTGGTAGTTACTTGTAGGTGCTTACCGGCTGTCCGTCTGCGTTTCTGTACCAAGCATGAAGACCATGCTGTCCGCCGAGCTCGATGTATGCCTGGGCTTGGAGCAAGGTCTCTTCTATCATGGCATAATAGACATAGTCATCTCTGACTGACAGACCAAACGCCTTGATTATGAACTTCCTCAAGTCATTCTGGTAGAGAAACTGCTGCGACTCCTCTTCCGCCCAATTCTCGAAGAAGACGTCGGGACAGAATGTCTCGGAGCCCTCGCATCGCGGCTTGCGAGGTATCGTGCTCATTACGTTGATGTGTGTTAAGTTAAGTGAAAAGGAAAGAGGTCCGGCAACCAAGCTTGTCGATCTCAAAGTGGGGGCCAAAACGACATCATCGAAGGTGGGAGCGCAAAGATTCATCTGGAGTGCACACCGCATACGCCACACGCAATATTCGTGCTTTCCCTCGATACAATGCTCATCTCGTACTTCAAAGAGCGTGTGATATGAAAGAGCAAGGGACCAACACGACAAGTCAGATCCGAACAGAAGACAATGGTCGTGCAATGGTAAAGGACAAAGCAATTCATTCAAACTATGGTATCACACGCGAAACAAAGACCATCTCGCCACCGTAATCCTGCAGTGCGTGATTCAAGACGCGGAGATTTTAGTCCATCAGTCCGGCCTTGCCATCGCGATCAGCATCCTTCTTTGGGTTGAGCTTGTCAAGCAGAGATGGTTTTGCAGCCGTGGTGGTAGTATGAGTGCCCGGCGTAGTATCGTACGCGCCTGATGTGCCGGCGTGACTTCCAACGCCAGTGCTGCCAGCGCCTATAGTTGGGCCGCTGCCGTAAGTGTTGTTGCTGAGATGTGAGCCTTGACCAGAATGCGCAGTACCTGGGATGTGACTACCACCTGTCGCGCCTGTGTGGTATTGTCCGGTCGAAGAGGTTTGACCAACATTGCTCCCAGTCAGAGAGTCGTCTGGAAGGCCACCTGCCGCGTACTGGCCGTGGGTGCCGCCAAGATGAGAGCCTTGGCCAGCGTGCGAAGAGCCAGTGAGGCCCGGACCAGTGTGAGACGAGCCAGTGAGGCCCGACCCTGTATGAGTTGAGCCAGTGTAGCCTGAGCCTGCGTGAGCAGGACTAGTCAGGCCGGGACCGGTGTGATTGGAACCAGCAAGGCCGGGACCAGTGTGAGAGGAGCCAGTAAGACCTGTACCCGCGTGAGTAGGACCAGTCAGACCATGGGATGCACCTGCAATACCTGGACCAGTGTGGCGCTCGTTGAAAGCTGAGTCGTGGGCGAGAGGAGTAGCCGCGGTGCCATGAGAACCTGTCAGGCTGTTCGTGTTATGGGTGTTGTGGGTGCCAGTCATGCCAGTTGTGCTGTGGTTGCCCGCAACACTGGAATCGTTATGTTGACCATAGTTCTGTCCTGTCAACGGATCATCCGGGCGGTCGGTTCGCGAAGGAATGATCTTGTCTTTGATCTTCTCGCCAGCAGAGCGATTGTCGTGAGTGTGGCTGTCGTATACTCCAGTACCGCTTGGAACGCTACCGACCCGCTCACCACCTGCTGCTGGGATGCTCGATGGATTTTGAGCAGCAGGGTGGCTTCCTGGGATGAAATCGGTGTGCTGTGTTGGGTGTCCTGCAGCGGTTCCGCCAGGAACGTGATGTGGTTTAGAGCCAATGCCGCCTACCTCGCCGCGGTGACTTGAGCCGAGTGTGCCAGCGCCAGTGTTCGTGTGGTGACCACTAACGGCTGTACCTCCAGTGATGCCGCTTCCAGTGGTATTGGCATGGTCGCCAGTCAGGCCTAGACAAGCAAGTTAGCGAGCCGGACGGACCACAGCGTTCCCATCACCATAGACATTATGCTTACCTGTGCCGGTATGAGCGCCAGTATGAGTGTTTGCGTGGTTGCTTGAAGCGATCCCGCTGTTGGTCGTATCATGATGCTCCGTGGCGGTCTTGTTCTTGCCGGACAGCTTGTCTTCGATCTTGTGTAGGAGGTTGCTCATGTCTGCAATAGTTGGACTCTGAAGATGTTGTGTTGTTCTGATCTGACGCAGTATCTGTCCTCGAGGAACAGGAGTATATATGTACAAAGGATACGCCTCCCTTGATCACGGTACGTCATGTCGACTGTATGCCAACACGTCTTCCAAGACACGTCTCGTGGGTCGCGGAGACAACCGACTGTCAGCCAAGGCGCCGTGCCTACCGCAAGCAGTTTTGGGAAGTTTGGACGACCATGAAACCGGACTGAGTATGAGGTATGACGGGCTGCCTCTCCTCAGCACTCCAACGTGGCCAATGAGCAGCCAGGGCGACCTCCAGCAGGACCTCAGATTCTCGTTTGAACATGGTCGATCGTCAGGTGGCCGTGTACCGCCTCCGACAGTGGAGGCTGCATGTGTGCAGGATGGTGCAATGCGGCGACGGAACGCGTCACCGTTGCTGGCATTGTTGAGTGCAGGTCTGGACGGTGTGCCCTTGAAGGCGGCAGAGCGAGCAATGACGGGATGTTGTTTGCGACGACTGCTTGTCGGTATACCGTATCCCTGCTCGGTGCCGGTGAATGACATAACTTGACGCCGGAAAGGCTCCACTTCTGAACGGCACCTTGCCGCAATGCGCAAGTGGAACTTGATCCGGTGGAGAGGATGACATTCTTGTCGTCGTCGGGTGAGGTAACAGTCGGCATCTGCTGCGCGGTTGTCCTGAGGCTAGATTATATCTACACCAGTCCGAATCGTGATATCGGACGATATCCCGTGTAAGAGACCGACCTGAATGCTTTGGCCTTTGTTCGCTTGCCATTGAGCCCATCTATATCGAGTCTTTGAGCGAGTCAACAACAATGGACACCAGGATTTCGAGCAGACAAAGACCAGCGGTCATACAAGAGAGCGCAGGACTCTCGTCGGTCTCGCCTTTTTCTCTTCGCCCTGCCAAAGCACAATACCACAATCCCGAAGCTCAAGCACTTTCACGACTTACGAAATCTCATTTCATTGCGTCTGGTACGCAATAGCATCCTTCATTACATTCATACAGTGCTTCTGCTTGTCTAAACAGTCTCTTCAACGCCCGTGGCTTCGAGACGAATACGAGCACATACGACAAGTCTCGCAATCATGGCCCAGTACAACAGTGGTTTTGACGGATCGTTGGCGGCAGGACCATATGCCAGCAATTTCGACATGGAAGAATTCAGCGCCCTCGTGTCTGGGACTGAGAGCGAATCCCCCAACTTCTCCGTGAATACTTCTGCTGACACTTCTTACCAGGTACCACGAGCCCAGACGGGCTGCAACAACGTGCCGGCCGTCATGACAACCTTTGACTACAATTTCGCAGACATGGGCCAGCCGATGAACCAGTCACTTACTCCCGGAGGCGAGCCCGCAGAAAACTACCACCCAAATTTCGGCTGGTACAACAAGGCAGCTTTCGCCGCACCAGGTGCACACTATAACCGCAGTCTTGGCTGGTACTACCCGATCGATGCTGCACTTCCTTCTTCCGTACCTTCTGGCTATAGCACGCCAACTTCTGCTCCAGTGGCCGCACTTCCAGAGGCATCTTGTCACACGCAGGTCTACCAGTTCTCCCAGGCTGTAGCCCCACAGGCAGTAGCTCGTATATCGGAGCCGGTCAAGGCCAAAGCTGTCAAGCCTCCCAAGAAGAGCAGTATCGTTCAGGATTGTGTTTGCCACCCGATGTTCCACGAGAAGCGAGTCAAGCGCCCTTGCAATGCTTTCTTCATTTTCCGAAGGGTCAAGCGAGCAGAGATGACCAAGAAGGGAGGAAGCAGCAACCAAAGCTCCTTGTGTAAACTGGCTTCGATGATGTGGGCGGAGACCAGCCAGGCGGATCGCAAATACTACTACGATCTCGCCAAGAACGAGGCTGACATGCACAAGCAGCTGTACCCAGACTACAAGTTCAACCCAAGGGTGACCAAGGCAGCCATCCGATTCGGTTCAGCAAGCTGTATGTGCGGTGCTTACGAGAGGAACTTGGCTGGTCGTCGTGCCAGAGCCCAAACAGAGCGCGAGCTTCAAGAACACAAGGGTCAAGCTTCTGCAGCATCTCCATCGACTAACAAGCGCAAGCGATCTTCAGATACTGCCCAGCGACCAAGTTCACAGCATTCAACGCGCAGCCGCACTCCTGCCAGCTACATCGAGCCCGAACGTGAGGTTCCCCTTTTCATGCCAGAAGCTGACGCTCCAGGCGAGACCGATGACATGATAGTGTGCACGCCTGCCAAGTCTCATCGCGGCACTCGTGCGGCCATCTCTACCGCATCTGCGTCGCCGCCTGCAACACGTAGCGCCACGAAATCGCTGACATCCTTGTTCGGTGAGAATGCCGATTTCGCCAGTGAGTTCATTGACTTTGATGGTCTCGACATGGCTCTCTCTACACCATCTAGGAGGAAGTCCAGTGGTAGGAAGTCCATAGTCACGCCTAGGCGGAGCCAGCGAATTGCCTCCTTCAGCGAATGCTAGGTACCGTTGCCGTGATCAGTCTACTTTGTTGTTTTTCCTCTATCGGGGATGAGGGAGGTAGTGTGATCCTTTTGGTCCTCGGGTAATGCGCACGTTTCGGTAGGGGCCCTGTGTTATCCTTTCCTTTCATAAAGTCAGCAGTCCAGATATGGGAATAACAATGCAAATTGGTGGGGTCAATAATCTTATGCCAATCTCATGTCGCCTCACGTAATCTTCTATGCTGCTTTCAGCTTCAAGGTCATAGGTTAATGCTATACACGCGCATCGAACTGATCAAAGTATCCTCATTGCCACGAAGCTCAGCTTTGGCCTTGCGTTGTTTGCTCCGTAAACGCCTCAGAACGCCAGCGCCAGTCCATTGTCACATCGCTTCTTTTCAACCCATCTCAACTATTGCGCTCGTTGGTAGATACCGGCAACCATAGCGTGATCTCTCTCGAAAGGTTCAAGCGTAAGCTGCTCCTTTGGCTTGATACGCTCCTCTCTGAGCTTGACAACTTCTCTTGCGAAAACAGCCTCCGGCGCAGCGGTCGAGTCGATACAGTTGGCCTTGATGGAGACGACAACGCCGCCGCCAACCTTCAGGAACTGATGAGCGTTGATTCCGACAATACGTGCTTGATCGGGCTGCGCAACATCGGCGAAGATGCAGTCGACCATTCCTACCAACATGCGGTACTTGAGCGGATGACGGGCGTCTTCGACGATGGGGATGACATTCGTGCGGTGGGTTGCCATGTTGATGAGATCTCGTCCAGAACGGTGGGAGAATTCCACAGCGTAGACTGTTCCGGTAGGTCCAACGATATCAGCGACGTGCGAGACCGAAGTACCCGATGCAGCACCAAGGTACAGAACCTTCTTGCCAGGGCCCATGTAGATGTTGTCCATACCACCAAGAATACCGGCAGCAAGCTTTGAACGGAAAGGATTCCAGACACGGTACTCGGTCTTCGTGCTCACGGGTGCATCGCCGTTGGTGGCATTACCCGTCGTGGTCGCTGGAGTATCGATGGCAATGCGCTTCTCGCCGTAGACGGCTTCGCCTGGAGTGAGGTTCTTGGTGACGAGCAGATCTTCCTTGCCGCGCGCGATGAAAACACCAGCATGTCTGTGTGGTTCGATGATGACCTTCTGGCCGCCCTGCAAAGATGTAAGTTCTCATTCTGTGCGTCTTCTGCTTCTCTTGTGTATTCGCACCTTTGCGCCAGGGCCTCCACCACGTCCACCTCGAGGAGCTCCTCTTCCCCGAGGAGCTCCCCTTCCCCCTCCACGACCTCCGCCTCGCCCTCTGTCGCCGCCGCCGAAACCACCTGACGATATTCATTAGCTCTTTCCCACGAAATCCTACTACGAACAGTGCGTACCTCTCCCGCCGCCGCGACCACCACGGTCACCACCGCCTCGCCCACCTCGCGAAAAGCCACCTCGTCCACGGTCACCGCCTCCACGGCCTCCACGGTCTCCTCTCGGTGTAAAAGCCATGTTGTGATGTTTTGCTGAATGGTTCGATTTGCTGGTTGCTGCTTCCCAAATTTTCTGGAGATTTGCGACAAGAGCTATCGAGATTAAGGTTTTGGCTAGAGTGTGATTAGCGAGCCAATAACAGTGCGCCAAGAATAATCGCGTCCAGCGCACTTGCACTTTCAATGCGAGAACTTCTTCTGCTCTAAAGCACGGTCGACGATACCAACAACCCGCCTCAGCAACAGTCAAGATGGTCCGCTACGCCGCTGAGAGCATTGATAATGCCAAGAGCGCTCGCGGTATGATTTGAAACGAGCGGCGAGAGACAGACACCGCGCGATACTGATATTCGATTTTTCACAGCTCGCGGTTCCTACCTCCGTGTCTCCTTCAAGAACACCCGCGAGACCGCCCAGGCCATCAACGGCTGGAAGCTCGAGCGCGCCATTACCTACCTCCAGAATGTGCAGAACAAGGACGAGGCAGTGCCCATGAGGAGATATGCCGGGAGCACTGGCCGTACCGCCCAAGGTACGTAGCCCATCAAGAACGATGCGGCGCCATGTGCGAGGATGCATAGAAGGATATACAAATGAATAAACATACTGAGACATGTTGCAATAGGCAAGCAGTTCGGTGTCTCCAAG
>AWYE02000104.1:0-43363 GCA_000504385.2 Exutisphaerella laricina CBS 326.52 | reverse complement strand
GCCGGCAGACGAAGGCATTCTTCCGTGCATCCTTGTACATAGCGCACTTTGGGAAAGGTCGAGGGGGAGGCTGCCTGCGTAGGGGATACTGCAGGGAAAGTAGCTACGTGTTGTGTGTCCATGACTTGCTTAATGATGAGGCTCGGGGAAGAAGACTGAAAACAGGGATCTTACCTGCTGCATACTGACTTCATTCTTCGTTTGGGGCAGGCAGCCCAATATCTGCGGCTGTGGCTGCTGCTCATAATTACATAATCTATCATCATAAACGCCGTCGTCCATGGAGAGAGAGAGAGAGAGAGAGAGAGACAGAATAGAAGCGAGTGCTCATTCGCACATCATCCTCTCACACCCCCTCATTCGCTATGCATTACTTCGCTATGCATCACTTTTTTTATACACTCAGTACTGTTTCATACGCCTGAGTACGGTCTGATGTTGCCATTCTCATCCTCATCATCATCATCATCATTATCATCAAGATTTTCCCTCGTCGGACTGAGGGCTTCATTTCGATTCCTGTACGGATTACTGGTGCTTATGGTTCTGCCGACCTGGCTCATCTCGATCGGCGAAGCCGGCCCTACTGCTGGGAGCTGGCTGACGGCGGATTGGTGTTGTGTCGTTTGTGTGTTTGTCATTGGTCGGTACGGTTGCTGCAAGTTGCTGTATGAGGGCTGTGGCTGCTCGTAGTCGTAGCTGGAAAAGCTCGGTTGGGGTTGGTGGGCCGTTGAACGACTGTCAGAGGCACCGGGCTCGCGGATGGTCGGAACTCCAGCTTGGAGGTGTGGTCGAGCGACATCAGAACTTGGCTTTCTTTTGCCTCTTGTGCTCTCGCGCTTCAACAAACCGCGCACCTCATTAAGATCTTGTTGATCGATACTTGGTCGCTCGCCCAGTGTGCTGCTGTCACCGCCGCCGCTACGAGCCGGCATCCACGCTTCGTCTCGAGCGAAGTCAGAGGCAGGGTTGCGCGAGGTCAGATCATTGATGACTTTGACGTCGTGGCGGCTCATTCCCGCCATTCCTTGCCGACCAGAAGAGGCCGAAGGACTGAGTGGGTTGGCCTGCTTCGCCTCTTCGATCTTGACGGTGGAAATCAGACGCGCTTTTTCACGCTCCGCCGCAGTAGCTTGCGCATTCTCTTTAGCTTCTGAGTCGGATATAGTAACAGAGTAGTTTGGTTTGGCGGCGCTGCCGGCAGCATCCCCGCCACCACCTGGTGCATGGATGGGAACAGCACGAAGAGCTGCCACCAGGGCGCACATGAACTTGCTGCGTCTCGCCGCGCGAAGCGTTTCGTTCCCCCAGTTGCTTTTGTGCTTGATATCTATCTGCAACTGCATCTTAGCCAAGTCGCTCGTTCCTAACACTTCAACCTCAACTTCGGGCTGGAAGTCGCGATTGTTCTCAGCAGCAGTAACGAACTTGTTGAGCTCATTTTTCAGAATCTGAATGTCGTCGAAACTTGTGTCATAGGATACATCCAGCGTGATCTGCTCCGTTTGCGCTTTGCTACGGCTGACATTCTCGAGTGAAAGCGAGTTCAAGACGATGTTTGGGTATTGGCAGAGCTGGCCAGTCTTGGGGCCACTGGCTCGGCGGAAGACGGTGAATAGCAAGCTGATATGATCAACCACGAAACGATCTGTTGCGATGTCAATCCGGTCGCCAATATCGAATGGATGCTTCACGAACAAAAAGATGCATGATCCGAGAATCTCCTGTGCCGTGACGGAGAACACGAACGACAGGGATAAGAGCGCCGTACCGGTGGTGGCCAGGGTTGTAACAAAGTTGGTGTTCAAGAAGGCGATGAAGATGAAGATGACGGCCACAAGCACCACAGTGCAGAGCATACGGTCGAGCACATTGATGGCTTGTGCAACATCAACCATGCTGTTCGCGATAGCTTTGCGCTCGCGACCCATCTCCACAATAGTCATGATCATTTCATCCAGGGAGATGTCGCCATTGCCATCGCTGTCCAGGATCCAGTAGGCTTCTTCGGCTTCAGCTTTCAGGTTCTCCGGCAATACGTCGATGATATCTTCTTCGAGGAGTGCTTCGCGGCCCTCGACGACGAATGACATCCAGATGCGGCGCGCCAGGGCCTCCGACGTCTTCTTCCTCTCCAGAGCCTCCACAACAATGGAGTGAGCGCTGTTCGGATTGAATACTTCCTTGCCGGTAATCTCAGATGCGACATTTCCGAAAGCTGACGTGGCTTGGTCGCCTACGCGGCCAAGGCTGTGGATGAAACGCATAGGAGTGGCACTACCGGACCACTTGTGTCCCTTCTTGCCACCGAGCTTCGACAGTTGTAATTGATCGTGAATGATGATATCCTCCTCGTAAAAGTCATTGCCGTACGGCGGGAACATGGTCCTGGAAGCATCGTAGAGCAGACCAAGAAGGAAGACCTGCCGCTTGGAGTCCTTGATCCTCGAGTTGAATTGTTTCCGATGATAGTTGATCGAGATGAGCTGAATGAAAGTCCTCTCCGCCAGGAAGACCAGCGTACACACAAGAGCTGCCGCCAGGATCTTCTGCACGATGTTGACCCATTTACCGTCGCCGCTGAGCGCATGGTTGGCATGCTGCGCGGCGCTCTTGTTCCAGGAGTTCTTGGTCATGATCGGTTCAAAAGTGGCCAGCGACGTGAGCGCCCAGCCCACCAATCCCAACGGAATTTCGAGCTTCCGGATGACAGTCGCATATTTGCGAACGCCGGAGCTGACTGTACCGACGAGGAGCTGGAAGACGAAGGGCAAGAAATGCGCCACGATCTTGGACACCCACAAACTGCACCAGATGATCTCGACCCAGGAGAAGAACCAGATTATGGGCACGCCGCCTATCCGAGGAGGCTTCCCGTCGACTTTGTCGTCTCCGCCAATGATTGCTCCCACAATGATCGGTACTGCGATGAGTAAGCCCACGGGCACAACATAGAGGAGGTATCGCGTTATGATGGAGAAGTTCCGGATCTTGTCGTAGACCTTCCCCATGGTCGTCAACACATCCTCCTCCCCATCGTAGCCCACCCGCCCCGTCTTGACTTTAGCCCTCCGCCCTCGGAACAAAGCAGCCTTCTCGTCAAGGACAGCGGGAAGTGCTTCAGGGCTGATGATGTTCGAGGCGTTGGGATTCCTGAGTCCTCCACCGCTACTCGTGGATGTCTGAACTGCTTCGAGGGGAATGTCGATTGTCGCATCGTTGTTTTGTGCCATGTTGCCGTCGCCGTACTGTGCACCGGCGTAGTGCTGTTCGGCCGAGATGTTTTCATATCCTTGACGAGAGAGGCGTTTTCGGTGCGAAGGGCTTGCTTGGAGGTGGGAGGTCATGGTTAGGAGAAGATGAAGGTGAAAGGTGAAGGTGAAGGTGAAGGTGAAGCAAGCGAATGCGTGAGTGAAACTACTTCACAGCACTCACTGACTGTTCAGCGGCATTCCAGACGCGCTCTAGTGTGGTAGTGAAGTGTGGAGATGGTTCGAGAGTCGAGAGTCGAGAGTCTCGTTGCTGGTATTCTTCGGGTAAAGTAATAGGGTGCGAGATCATTCAACGCTCTGCTGGCCCGGTGGCATTGGAATTTCATTTATTATTATTATTATTGATTGACTGAATGATTGATTGATTGACTGATCGATCTCTGGTCTTTTTGCGATTGCGTAACATGCATAAGTGTGGACCCTCGTCTGTTGTGAACCCTGGCACCTGCATCAGTGGCGTTCGCTAGCGCCAGGGACCAGCAGCACCGCAGCGAATCACGGAGCACCAGCTTACGCGAGCTTTCTGTTCTGTAGCCACGCCAAGCCAACGAGAAGAGCAGGAGCGATCCTGCGACACGTCGTCCACTGTACTGTGTCTCTCCCTCGCCCCATTCAAGTGAACTTCTCCAATCAAAGAGAAAAACCCTCACAAGCTCAGGAACACGATCGCCCAGTTTTTCTTTCCAGCCCTGCCTTGCCCTGCCCTGCCGAAGCACGAGCATGCCACGCTAGCAAACCCTCCCTTCGTCTTCTTCTTTCTCTTCTTCTTCTTCTTCTTCTACTACTACTCCCTCTTTCCTCCAATACAAAATAGGCATTTCGATCCTTGGCGGCTTTTTTACCTGCCGAGACGCGCCGCGGGCCGATCGTCCGTGTACGTGTAATGTATGCGCGTCGCGTTGCGTCGTGTCGTGTCGTGTCGTGTCAAGTGTCGTATTATTATTAGCCGCTATTACTCCCAACCAAACATGCCTTCGCGCCATCTCAATAATCGTCTACAAGAACGGACACCAGCCTAGAATGAAGAACATGTTAGCGACAACAAACGAGAGAGAGAGAAAGAGAGAAAAGAGGAAACAACACACTCACCAATGTACATACTAGCCAGATTGAAATGGCTTGTCGCTTCCTGAATCAGCGCATCAACATATCCATCAGCACTGAGCGGGACCGTCTCTCCACGCAGCAACCCCTTCAGTTTGGTCGCTACACTTTCCAGGATCTGCGCTGGTGTCTCTGGAACCCCGGCAGTGGATCGCTTCTTCTTTCCCACAAAGTCCGTCGTGGGATCGTAGAGAAACGTCTCCAGCACGGTCATGAGCGTGTCTACTTCTTGTCGTAGCAGTCCGAGTGTGAGTTCGCAACATTTCCGGAACGGTCCTTCGTAGCCGTATGGACCCATGGCATCCACCATGTTTGGAGTGAGTCGGAAGGGTACCAGCTCGGGTTTCTCGAACGTGAGCCCTTTGTCGAAGAGGCAGTTGAAGTCCACGTGCAACACTCCGCCGCTTCCCTCCTCGAGGAGGATGTTCTCGCCATGCCGATCTCCGAGTCCGAGAATGTGCCCTGCCATGGACATAACCGCCGCGGAACGTGCGTACCGTAGCCGCGCTGCCATCCACGCGTCTGGTTCGGGATATGTTTCCGTAAACCATTCATGGAGCGAAGGCGGAAACTGATTCAGCACTCGCTCCGCGAAGATGTGAGCATGCTCCGGTGCCGATGATGCCGCGTCGAGGTCCTTTTTGATCTCATTGTAATTCGGTCGAATGCCCTTGGACTGATAGCTGGCCAGCAGGATGTCACGAATGGGCTTGATGCCTTCGACCCACTCAATCGTGCCCGACTCCTCGCTGAGCGGTGTCACAGCATACGTCTTGATATACAAGCGACGCTTGCTGCTTTCAGGATTGCGTTTGAGCGCACGATTGATGATCCCGTTGAACTCCATGAGACGCTGATCCTTCCGAAGGTCGTCCTTGGGCTTGCACAGCAGTCCATACAGCTTGCCATCCGAACCCCGAGCCGTGATTTTGCGTGGTCGCTGTAGTGAGTTGAGCACCAAAACATCGTCCGTGAAAGACTGTATCGTGACTTTGTCTTGAGCGAAGGCTTTATGCTTGCGAATAGTCTCGCTATTGGCCGTCGCTGGCGCAATCGCTGTCAAAGTGGCTTCGACTGGCACCACCAGCTGGCTCGGCGCAAGCTTGTGATTGAACCCCAGATCTTTGCCCAGCTTAACCTTGACAGCTCGAGCTTCTACTGGTGCCTCACTCGCCTGCAGGAGGCCATCGCAAAGCCGTTGTCCTTGCTGGATTACCGCCTTGAGCTCTCCCGTAATGTCAGAGCTCTTCGACTTGTTCCTGTAATCTTTGAGCTTGTTGAGTATCTCTGTACCTCGCCCAGCTCTGAGGCGATCGTGGGCTTTGACCACACCGAACAAGCTCCACAACGCCTGACTAGGATGCGCTCCTGCTATCCTCACAATGATGTTGCACAACTGCTTCCACACATCAGGATGAGGATGCGTGATACGGGAGATGAGCTGTGGCAAGGCGTGGTAGAAGACGTATGCTGGCACTCTCTCAAAGTACTTCTGTAACTGCTTGTTAGTCTGTTGAAGAGTCTTGACGCGTTTCTCGTAGATCTCTTGCGCTTCTTTCGGCCCTTTCTCCGTTGTGTTCGAGCCCAAGTCCATCCACAGTGTCAGCACTCGAGGACAAGTCTCGTGCCAGTATTTATTCCCGAATGGTATCGACCGAAGCGTGTTGTCGATCACCAGCTTCGCGAGTTCTCCAGTAGCGTAGGCCCGTGTCTGCTTGTCTGATGGGAGGGCTTTCTGAGCAGTAAGCAGCTTTTCGTAATGCTTGCCAAGATAATAATGGCCCTTCTCCCAACGTTGACAGCGCTTCGCAGCAAGCTGGTAACGATCAGACATATGTTGCGTAGCACTCTGGCCTGATTTGTCAAGCCACTTTGCCAGAAGCAAGATAGCTTTTGCCTGGAGTCGATCCTGCTTATAACCATTGATCTCGTGCTGGCTGGTACTCATCGTGATACTGTAGCCATTCATGACAGTATCGGGGTCTAAATTATCATCCGTGAGCATGTTGGAATCAATGGCCGTTTCGAGCGACTGTATCGCTTGTCTTCGATGACCCTCGTGCCATAGAAGTTTGGATTCCTCAAGTTTCGCTTCTCGCAAACCACAGTCAAAAGCTTTGAGAACAGCTTTGTAGGCGGCGCTTGCATTCTTCGTCTGGCGAGCCAATCTTGCTGTGGTCAGCCATAGCGTTCCGATCTGGGCCTTTGTGAATTGCTCAGGTCGTAGATACATGGCCGCTCGTCGAACCCCCAAGATGAACTGCTTGTCTTGCACGTAGGACCCCACAGCATCGAGTCGGTTCTCAAGGTCCTTCAGCAGCTCACTGTGAGGGTCATGTGCGGACTGAACAGTAGCGAGTGCTTCAAGCTCGTAGAGAACATGAAGCTTTACCATGGAGTCGTGGCAAAGCTGAAGGGAGTCTGTACTAGCCATGGACAGTCCTTCCGTGATGGATTTCCGCATCGATGCCACAGTCGACTTGACTGAGCCATCGCCGATATGCAAGAGGGCGTTCCCGATGGCAGAGTGGAAGTCATTATTACCGAGCCGCAGCCATTGTGTGAGGCTTTCGGAATCCTCAAGCTGCCAGCTAGCTTCTGCTGCTAATGGCAGATGCGCTTGGCCGTTGTTAGACGAGGCCAGGAAGCTGTTTGCATATTTCAGCAGCGGAGCGTATTGGCCTAGGTGAACACAATATTAGTACCGATATCGATAGGGAGGGATTATCGCAATTTTGTCTCACCTGTTTCCTGCAAGCAGCGCAGTACACTGTGTTGCAAACCGACGTCTCCTGGCTGTTCGGCTAATTGCAACTCGTACCAGGCCTGTGCTGCGGGCCACCGCCCAGCTTTTGCATGATTGAATGCCATCTGCTCGTCCGTGATCAGTGGAAGTTTGGCAGCAATGCCTTCCAGGCCATCAGGCTCATCGATTGAGGAATAAATATCCTGCAGCTTGTCGTAGAGTGCCTCATGGTCTTTGGTCATTCGAGGTGAAGGTATCAGGTCTCTCTGCTCGCGGATGTGTTGTTCCCAGTGGAATAGTGCTCTTGCATATGAACGACAATCGACTGCTTGCTCTGCGATGACGTCGGCTGGTATAGACTTCAAAAAATCCTCTACCGTGCCGATCTGAGCCTCATCTCTCGCTTCATCGAATTCAGATGGCGAGATGCCGGTCTTGTATGCCTCTGTTCGTGTCTTTGCGAGTTCTTGCTTCTTGCCTCGAAGCCATACAGACATGTAATCAAGAACGCCAAACACGCTCTCGCTACACAACCCTATGCATTCTTGCTGTTGCGGCTGATCTGAGTGAGATTGCAGAACAGCCAGGAATTCGTCGCTAAGACCTTTGACTTCACTTACAGTGCCGCCTATGATAACGTTGAGCGCAGCGAAAGGCAAGGCGAACCTGGCTATAGCAAGATCGTGTTGTCGAACAACGCGAGCAACGATGGGAAATGCTGCCCTGGCATTGTCGCCCTTTGCTCTCAACATCAGATCGTACGTGATAGATCTCAGCCATTTGCTGTGGCTCTCGTCTGGTGTGAAGCCAGGATAAGCTCTGTCCTGCGCAACAACTTCTTTGTTTGTCGTGACAGTATAGCGCGAGCTCAAAAATGGCGTTAGTGTCGTGCGCACATGCTCGGGCAGCTGATACCATCGTTGATAGCCTTCAGGGGCCTGCGAAGCTCGGGGGCGAAGTTGTGAGATTTCACCAAAGTTGCAGAAGGAGAGCAGTTCCTGCATAGTGTAGGCGAGGAAACCTTGTGCTTTGGCGTTCGTAACCGCCTTAAACGCCTTAACCAACACATCTTCAAAGAGAGCCAGTATCCAATCTATGACTTCAGAAGCTTTGTCGAAATTTGCCAGAACGAGTACCTGCCGCTTCTTGCGGGGGGCTTCAATCCTGTTCGGGTCGAGACTACCGATGATGCCAAGCGCTTTGCCGCAGAGTTCAGCAGCTTTCTCATCGATTGTAGAATACTTGACGGTAACATCGAGCAGCGCGCGGATGAGCTTTGACAGCACGGGCGAAGGATGCTCGCTGGTGGCTAACTCATGGATATAGCCTTGCTGAGCTTCAAGAAAAGGCACGACTTCAGCCATGGCTTGAAGCACAACCTTGTCTCCATCGACCTTCAGGCGTTGAGTGAAAGCTTTGAAATGGATCTCGGGGCTTTCTTGGTTCTTGAGACGCTCGAACTCGCTCGCGAACTTCGACAATAAAGGCGTGCACCCTTGTAAGGAGGGCAATGTCATGATATTCTCAGTCAGGATCTGATTGTGCGCCTTGACCAGCTGACTGATGGTATCGTGTACCTTGTGCTGCATGCCAGGACTTAATCCAGGCCAGTGCTGCACAATCAGGACGAACGTTTCGTCCACGATATCGGCCACGTCTTCACTTTGAAGCAGTGGTATCAAAGCAAGCCATGTGCCGAAAGCAACTTCACTGAGCGCAGGCTGTTCGAGTCCGACATGCAAGCATGCGCGAATTTGAGGCAGGGCAGTTGAGACGCTGCCTTTGGTCAAGGTGAAGATTTCTGCAATGCCTCTGAGGCATCGAAGCTTCTCTGCCATTGGCTCCGGCCCATTTTCCAGGATCGTAGAGAAGTTCGTCAAGATCCCCAATACATGTTTTTCGAAAAAGGCATTGACCGCCCGACTAGACTTCGCATAAGCCTTGCGTTGACCCTGATAGGCTTGCTCTATATTGGCGAAGAACTGGAAAGCTTGGTAAGTCCTCGACTTCCTGGATTCATGCTCGTCTGCACAAAGCTTGAGAAGCTCGCACGCTAATAGTACTGGCTCAACCTTGATCAAGCTCGGGAGGTCGATCTCCTTGAAGCCTGGGTCGACAGCAGTAAGACAAGCAAATGCAGCGTCCTCAATATCGTTCGCTGGTGACTGTGTGAGGAGTAGTGCAAGTATGGAGGCAAGGTTTGTCGGTGGTTGTAGACACACATCTCTGACCGACACCATGCCTGCGGCCTTTGCGATCCTTTCGATAGTTTCTCGTCTTTTCGTGAGCACAAGGGTGGGCAAGGTATCTCGTTGCGTCATGACAAGAAAGGAGTTGATGTTCATGCTAAGGAGCTCGCAGAGCTGTTGCGTCTTGTTTGGTCGAGTCTGGAGATCCTGAACAGCAGAGACAGCGATTGAGCGCCAGAACGGTCGAAATATATCCATGACAGTCGACTTCCTGGCAGTCGCTACATGCTCAATCTCGATAAATGCCAGACCGCAAATGAGATTGTTCGAGTGGCCGAGATATTCTATCAACTGGAGCAGAACGAGGTTAAGTTCTCGCTCGCCGCAAGTAATAGCTACTTGCCCCCAAGTAGCAATCAGACTCTCCTGCTCGCTTGCGATATCGCGGTCTGATAGCTCCTTGAGGTATCTAAGTGCCAGCTGCCGATTGGAATCCCGGACTTCCTCGGGTAGGTCACTTCGCAGAAAAGATGGAAGTGCCTGACAAGCCGCCAGCCTGAGCTCTCTCGTAGAGCTGTGCACACTCGATATACAGAACTTGCCAAACACAGAGGTGCCCAAATCGATGTCCTCTGGTCTATCTAGGCGCTCGACACAGGCTTTGACTGCGAGCATGGACAAGACTCGTTGAGGTTTCTTGTACTGTAGTTCTGGTAGTTGTACGAGACTTGAGACCATTGATGTGGCCGTTCGAAGATTGCGCTTGGTCAGGTCTGCCAAAGCTTGCCACATGGCAAGTTGATCACACTCTGCAAGGCCTTTATAGGCCGGGACAGCAGTATCAACAGTGAACTGGTGAAGTAGGTCTTTGCCAGGCTGGGAGTCATCAGGCGCGGCTGCCAATGTTGGGAGTCGTCGTCGTTTGCGCTGCTGGGTGCGATACGACGTCTGCCTGCGAACGCTGAGCTGCTGGAATAGGGCTTGGAGGTCGTCATTACGCATGGTGTTGTCCTGGCAAAGAGCATCACGGACAGCAATGGCCGCTTCTGGTAGCTCCACCTCGAATCGGCAGAGCCAAGTTGTGATTGCAAGCTTCAAGTCCTCGTGGAGATTCTCGAAGCTCTCTCGCGCCACAAAGCAAATGCTTGGAAGTAGAATATCCTTCGATGGACTACCACCTACTCTCAGAGAGTCCAGAAGCGCTCGTGCAACGGCGGCCTGAACACTAGCAGAACAGGGTGCCTTTACATGATCTCGCAGTACAGATGCTAACAAGATATCAGGCTGCCCATACCGCTGGACAAGTCCCTGTTGCTGGCTGGTAAAACGACCCAGAACTCGCGACCATGATCCTGACTTTTCGAGTTGTGGCCGTAACTTGAATGCAGCATGCTGCAGACGCACATGAGTGTCTTTCGCCCAATGTGGATGGAGTCCACCGACTTGAGAGAGTTCTAGTGCTACGAAAAGTGCCTGTGTTGCATCACGAACTGTATCGCTGGTCCCCGCCGGCGTAGTTATGCTGTTGCCAGCATTCGACCAAAGCTTGGCCACGCTTCTGGCTGGAGGTAATGTCAAAGTGAATATGGAAGACGTCGCTGATGCCTCAACGGCAGAAAGGGAATCTGAAGGATATAAGCTGAATCCACTTACCGCTGACATGCACACATACCATCGACACAATCTTGCAGTGCTTCCTTCAGCGTTCGAGCGTATGTCCAGAGCTGCATAGAGGATTCCAAGGCAATGCATGCCGAACTGAGAAGTCGAGCGATGCCCAAGTCATCGTTGGCAGGGCCACAAAGTGAAGCAAGAATTGTGAGCAGATTCAGGCTTAATGGCGGTCCATCCGGTGTGGTCAGAGTACGGAGAACCTCTGGCTGTCTTCGCAAAGTCCTTTCGATGACTGTGATGCTGTCCTTCACCTGCTGCAGTAAATCGTTCGTGCTGGCGAACGGGTTCGTGTCGCTAGATGTCAGTGGAAGAAGTCCGGCCTGTAGCAGCACGCTGACCAGTTGTGCATTGACTTCGGGATCGTTCTCCTGGTCGACAGCTTGGTCATGTAGCATCTGCTGCAACATGTCGCTGAAAGATGCTGTTTCGCCATGGTTCTGCACCATCTGTGCGGCAAGAGTGGAAGGTGGCGGCACATCACCGTTGATATGGCCGTTCATCGCGACTGTGCGGCGCGCCATCGTCGACAGGGCAGCAAGCCTACCATGCTCGAGCAATCTCCAGTGTCAATTTTGTCAATATGGTCGAAGATGAAGGAGAAGGAGAATCCTCAGGACGCGTCGGGTTCAGGCAAGCGCGACCAAATTCGACCCCACTTTCACGAAGCTTAATTCCACGTTGCTTCGAAGGTTCAAGTTAGTACCATGCCATCGAGGTCATCGCTCAAAACCAGTACGTCCAGCACATTTCCAGTCGCGCACCAGCTCCACATCGACTCGTCGCGACGATGCCCGTCTTTCCCAGCAAGAAGTATCAAAGTTCAACCTCCCAGTCAACCGTCGCCTCCCGCTACCGCCTCCTCCTCTCCCGGCACCCCTTCGCCCTCTTCGGCCTCCCCTTCATCACCATAATGGTCGCCGGTTCCTTCTTCCTGACTCCCGCGACAGCGTTAAGATATGAGCGCCATGATCGCAAAGTGCGGCAAATGACCAAGGACGAGGAGTTGGGGATAGGGAAGGAGAAGAGGAGGATCGATCTGAGGGAGGAGTACTATGTAAGTCGGCGGTGGGATGGGGTGGGTGTGGGGAAACGAGCTGATGCTAATGTGCGGACAGAAGCTGGCAGCGAAGGATTTGGATAATTGGGAGCAGAAGAGGGTTAAGAGATTACCTGGGGAGCACGATGGTGTGCTATGAATTGCTTATACGCTGCGGATTTCTGTGCTGTCGAATCTCAGCGAGGAAGACAGGGGCTACGGTCATGAGCTACCGTTGATGCACCGGCCGCCGTGGACACGCCACAGGCACAGTGCAACGTTGAGCATTAGCCTGTCGACAGTGATCACGATATTGCTTTGGACTCGCTGCTCGTGCTGCTTCAACACGGAGAGGTCAGCCAGGTGTCAGGCGCGCGGGACTGGGCGTGACGGAATGGGATGCGAATCATAATCATTGGATTCATAACATGGGAAGAACAAGCTAATGCAGGGGAAAATTGAGAAGTCGTAAGGATATCATGGAGCAGACCCTCCCCCGGGCACTGCTAGCAGTCCGTTCTGCCAACGCCGGACTCGCTCGCTTTGAAGCACACACTTCCACTCAAGGTCGATCACTTAGCCTGGCCGTTCATGCCCGGGCTGATGGGAACCGTGCTCCGGAAAGACTTTGGACGGCCGCTGAGAGTGTTCACGATATCGACCAGCGACATCCAGAACTCGTCCTTCGGTCGACGGTCCTTCCAGTCCGTCTCGTCACGCTCGACCTTTTCCATGGCACTGAACTTCACCTTGGCACCGCGAATGCCAATAACAGTTGCGGACATCGGATCAGCTGCAATTTCATCCTACAAAATCAGAAGATGTTAGCCATTATTACACGATATACCATGCGCAGTACCTCCGACACCGCACATGCGTAGAGAGGTACAAGCGATTCATCTCCACGCCACCCGCACGCGCGACTGTCTGAGGTTAGGTGTAGTGCTTCTGAATATTTCAGTACTTACCTTGGACTTTCCAGCAAAGCTTTCCAAGTGCTGTAGCGATTTGATGCCAAATCGCACAGCACGCACACGATCCATTGGGCTAGGTATGTTGCCCTGTTGGAAGTGGCCTGGCACGGCGAAGCGAGCGTCGAATTTACCGCCGCTTTCTTCCTTAATGCAATCGGCGATGAATTCGGTAGTATACACCTTGCTGGCCTTCTCGTTACGGAGGATGATCTTTCCAGTCCGAATCTGGCCGGCGTCTTTGGCAAATTGATCCTTAAGAAACTTGATGTCCTCCACGAGCATGTTTAGGTGAATGCCCTCTTCTGGCGTGTAGACTGCCACGGCGCCTATCGCGAGTCCAGCGATAGTAGCGATGTACCCTGACGCACCGCCCTGCGTTTCTACGACGAAGACTCGGCGACGAGCTGCAGAAGCTGATTGCTTGATCGCGTCACAATAGCTAATTAGTGCGTTCAAGCAGGTGTCGGACCCAAGAGAGTATTCGGTGCCTGGGACATTGTTAGAGACGGTGGCCGGAAGGATGACCATGGGAATTTTGAATGCATCGTAATCAGCTCGTGCTTTACGAAGCTCAGACACGGCCGTGAATGCTTCAAATCCACCCACGACGAAGAGAGCATCAATTTTGTACTTCTCGAAGCAGTATGCGGTAGTCTTGAAGTCTTCAGACGGCAAATTGCGGTTTGTACCGATCTCTGAGCCACCCTTAGATGCCCATTGCTCAGCGTCAAGCCAGCTGATGTCGCGAACTGAGCCCTCGGGCTTATCGTCGTGGTGTCGGCATAGACCTGGAAAGCCGTTGTGGAGTGCGACTGGAGTATGGCCACGGGTTAAGCAGTAAGCCACTGCAGCACGAGTCGCAGCATTCATGCCACCAGCAGGTGCGCCGACGTGGATGATACCTACACGCATGCGCCTGTCCTGCGGAAGCACCAGGGCCGCCTTATCGGTGGCAGTCGTGATGTTGAAGGCGTTGAAGTACTCGGCAAACTCAGCATCTCTACCTCTCATGGCTGCTGCGAAGTCTTTCTTGCCGATGTTCACTGCAACCTCTTTGGTATGTTTAATGGCTTCCATGAGATCTTTGCGGACGATCTTATTTTCCACAATGCAGATGACTGGTGACGGGGTCTCGGGCGTAGCATCGAGGACAGCCTTGACAGCTTCGACACCCTGCAGAGTAGCCAACATACGGTCGTATGAACAAGGAGCTCCTCCACGCTGGACGTGTCCTAGCGTCGTGACTCGGGTATCAAGACCAACCTTCTCTGACAACAGCTTCTTTACCATGTCTGGCTTGATCGGGTTCAACTCTCTATCATGCGCACCTTCGGCAACGATCACAGTCGTCTTTCTCTTGCCCTGCTTGCGGTGCTCCCTAATGATCGTGCACATCTCTTCCTCCCAGTTCTCAGAGGGTGGATTCTCGGGACAGAAGACGAAATCTGCACCCGCTGCCACGCCGGACATAAGTGCAAGCCAACCACAGTGCCTCCCCATGACCTCAACCACGAATGCACGCTGGTGAGAGTAGGCTGTCGTCTCGATCTTGTCGATTGCTTCGCAGATACGCTCAAGTGAGCTGTAGCAACCTATCGTGGCATCCGTGCTACTGAGATCGTTGTCGATAGAGCCTACCAAGCCCACAATGTTGAGATGTCTGAAAGGCTTGACATCCTCTGCATCCCGCTTGCCGGTGGATACAAGCTCGTCGATCAAGCTTGGCCATTCTGCTCTGAATTTGTCTGCTCCTGTGAGGGATCCGTCTCCTCCGCAAATGACCAAGGCATCTATGCCACGCTCGATCATGTTATTCGCCGCGGTAAGACGTCCGGCTCTCTCCATGAAAGCCATACACCGTGCCGTTCCAATGAGTGTGCCGCCTTCTGACAGCCATCCTCTGACGTCTTCCCACTTCATCTCGCGTATCATTTTACCGCCTTGCACAAGGCCTTCGTAGCCCTCGTAGACAGCATAAGGAGTGCATCCCGAAGCGAGAGTCTGTCGAACGACAGCTCGCACCGCTCCGTTCATGCCTGGAGAGTCCCCACCAGAGGTCATTACGGCTATGCGCTTCCTGCCATGAGGCATCGCAGGTGGTGTGAGTGTGACCTGAGCCATGGTTGTGGAATGATCAAGGTATGGAAGGTGGCTTCGTAAGGGAGAGCGTCGAGCTCGACAAGAATATATCAAGGCAAGTAAGTCCAAGACTGAGTTATGAGTGTTTGTGTAAGGGGTATTGGTGCTGGCCACTTTTCTTCGCGTGTTTCTCGAGCCTCAAGGTGTGCCCCACGGTGACTTCACTCGAGCTTCAAATGGCTCAGTCGGGCCTATCGATAGTAGGATTAGCAGCCCGGCCTCTTTTCGGGTTGAGCTGGCTATGACGCTGAGGGCTAACAGATCATCTGTCAGTGGTACAGTCATGCATATGGCTCTGGAGATGCATGGTCGCGAGAAGAAAGGTAGATAAGTAGATAGAGATATGTACGGAAAGACAGGAAAAGAAAGCTCACTAAACCTTGATCTTGGATCTTCAGGTGAAAGCCGAAAGGTGCGCAGGAGAATCGAACCCGCGCGTGACCTATTATGGCTAGCGTCGTAATAAGCGAGAAAGGAGCTCCCTCTTCCTATTATACAATCAACATAGAAGACATCAGCTTGGCAGACATTCGCCGGCGGCGTCACGTACCCAGCACCTCCGCAGAAGCAAGGGAAGCCAATAAGCCATTCAGCTCAGCTCTTTTCAAGGAGATTCGACTACTATATGAGTGCCGGCTTCTTCATGCCCGGTAGAGCATCATGTGGTCGTTGCCATCATTGCTCATAACATCTGGAATAGCTTTTATGTCACCAGGTTCCAGTCATAAAGATGTTTTCACGAGTATTGACGAACCATCTAGCATTTCCGTTTGCCTCGACGAATGGGTATGGATACGTGCAAACATCTCACGAATTCTGGCACTAACTACCCATAGGACCATCGCATAGTGGGCCCGACATCGACGAGCTGAGTGTCTTAAATTTCTCCCGACCGGTGATATGCTCCAACTTGGATGTGTAGCATCGTTGCAACGCGATCAATACAAACTCTGGCACAGTCTTCATGCTCTAAGGACTGTATTCCCAACCTACTGTAAGGCTCATCTCTCACGCATCATCTCTCGTTTCTCATCATGGCATACAACCAAAACATCCGCAAAGAGTCCCTCCCTGCGCATCAGATCGCCTTCCCAATCGTAGTAGGCACAGTCAACGACTTCTGTCTCTTCTTCTTCGCCACATGCCCGTTCTCAGCCGGGATCGCAAGAGTATGCTCTTCCCTTCTTCTCCTCTTGAACTTCAGACTCGAACCTCGCGGCTAATGCAACATCAGACTTGCCACAGCAACCAAAGGCCAAATCACACTTACAAACTGAGCCCGAACTCCATCAGACCAAGCTTCCACGCCTTCGATCGCAATGGACCTCTCAATGTTTTGCGGCGATGTCAAAACCAAGTCTTGAACGTCATGCCGCCGTTTTTGCTGGCCTATGGCGTGCTGCAGCGGGCGGAGCAGAGGTGAATCGCGCATGCTCGTGAACCAGACGATGGAGTTACGTTTCGGTGCCGACATGATCCAAGAATCAATATCTGAACTCAATGGGCATAAGAGTAAGCAGAATCCAGCAAGAAGGAAAATGTGATGGAGTGCCGGGAAGAGGAGGAACACGGTGTGTGAATTGAGAGGGAGGGGGGGGGGTTCTTTTTTGTTTTTGAAGGACTGCTGTCTAGCCAAACTATCTCGATTCATTCACGCAAAGGAACTTATTCTCGTCCTTGCCCTTTGCAGCTATGCTCAGGCATCGATGCAACTTGGGAGTTGGGAGTGTTTCAAAAGCTCGCGCTTATCAGATTGACAAAGGGTGCCATACTGACTCGCTTATATGCAGGGCATACATGAAGCGAATCACATTCGATAACTTGGTGATCTGCACGGACCCCATGACTTACTGACATGCAGTAGTGATGGTTCGAGAACTCGTTCACGACGTTTTTCGGTCCGTCTCGGCTCACTCTGAAACCGGGCGGCGTGGGTTATGGAGGCCCTGCTGATGACTGCTGCCAGGTTGGGGTTATTATTATATGCCGTGATATGGTGTAGGGCGTTGTGTGCTTGCATGGCAGCAACGGGGAGCGTGCGTGTGTGTGTGCGCATTTGAGCGTGGGATGGAAACATTGCTTTATAGATAAGATTGAGGTCGCCGTGTGGGAGACGAGCGTTTACTGGAGCCACGGGTGTGGTTGTTTCTTGCGAACACCGGTAGATGGGGCATTATTGTGCATGTGCTCAACGACGTTGTTGGGGAAGCTGGTAACTAGCTGAAGGTGAGCTTTGTTATTTTAGTATGAGAGTGAGGAGATTAATGGGGCCGTTGTAGTAGTTCTAGAAGAATGGTTGCAAGATAATCAAATCGATCAGCAAAGCTACTGAGACCGAGCCTCGATATGACAACTCTCCTCAGGTGAGCAGCATACAGAGAAACCACGCGATAGCACAGCATCTGAAATGGTTTTAGGTAGCACTACTTCATGAGCTCAACAACATCCCTCTCAAGATCGGAGTACAGAATCCCAGTCCACTTCCTCCTAAACGACAACGAAGAAGACTGGAGAATGCCACCAACATGTGCCTGCGGCAGTCTATTCTGCTTCGGCGGAAAGCTTTGCGAAATAAAAGGTTCTGGGACGCCGGGTTATGTTGACTATGAGCCTGAACCGTGGTGGAAGGAGATCCCGAGTGCTAGGCTTCCAAGATCAGGTTCGACGAGCTCAAGCAGAGCGGTGTCGGGCAGTGACCGCAGGAGGTAGCCAGTGTGGTGGAAGTGTCGAGTTTGCGGCTGTACGATTGTGATGAGGAGATGTCGGAGTCTTGGATGTAAGAAGGACTGATCTTCGTGACATGTACATACGTGGATGTATTGATGCTTTCTTTCTTCATGACTCGAATACTCATGCGACCGTGTGGCTTTATTTGCGGTTCGAGTCTAACTAGCCGCATAGATCTGAGCTTCCCGTCGCTTGGGAGGGTGCTGCCCTTGCAGCCCTGCTCATCTACCGCTTGACGTATGAGCATTCGTCGTCGGTGTCGAGGTCTCCATCTGCTTGTATGCACGGCTGAAGGCAAAAGCGATGGAAGTTGACATCATTTGCAAGCTACATGTATGATGCTCAGAACAATGCAAAAAATTTCTACACATCTGTGCGTGTGCAGTGAATAAGCTGATCTCAAAGTCAACTACCAATGGCGTGTGCCTGGCGCTCCCTTCACGTAGCTTGTATCAATGTCACTTGTTGTCCAGCCGCCGTAGAAGTCTCCCGGTTGTGGTATCACTCTTTCGCCATCCACATAACAGTCCCACGGACCCGCGTAGAAGCTCAGGTAGTCCTTGATCTCTTTGAAGCCTCCTGTCGGGTTATCGTAGCTCCAAACACGACTCTTGACGACTTCGCTGGGGTTGGAGGGGTTTGTGAGGTCGTAGTAGGATGCTCGTCCTTTCCACTCGCAGAACGAAGCGTGGCTGTTCTTCGACAGAGGGATCTTCAGCGACGAGGGCGGCAGATAGTAGGTGGGGGGATGGTAAGTCTCGAGCACCCAGTATGACTCTTTCGAGTCCGCGATGACCTGATCTCCCCACCTTACCTCGAGATGCCTTGGTGTACGCTCGCAAAGAGGCGGTCTCGGGAAGTTCTTTGGGTTGAGCTTGGGGGTACTGCTGCCGCCTGCGTTCGATGATGACATGGCTCGTCTGACGATGTTCATTAAAGATATCAATGCTATCAACAGCAACACAGTCTTGCACACCTGCACGAAGCTAGAATGCATACAACGAAGCCAGAGCATCCACGGCGTCATCGATCGGATAGAAAAGCAGCAGCCCTACACCATAGATCTATCTACGGCACGTGATCGCCGAGGACGGGCAAGACATGCCGATGCCTCCCTTCTGCTTGCTGTCACCACTTCATTATCGCTGACCGAGGAGGTCTCATTGCCCTTGGCTGTCTGTCAATGGCGTGGCAAAGCACCACCACGATGCTACGTGCGTGTAAGAAGGGTCGTATGATACCCAATGAAGGTGGCAAAGCATTGCTTCAAGGTCCGGCGAAGGCGCCATCCTCGGCTTACAAACTTTCCTCCTCATAACCGAGCATTGTATTGCCCACTACGTGTATTACTAACCACAAAAACAACTCTCAAACGCACTCATATGCCAACATGGCCGAACGACTCTTCAAGCCGATCAAGGTCGGCAATGTGACCCTCCAGAATCGCCTTCCCATGGCGCCTCTGACAAGATTCAGAGCCGATAAGGACAACAATCCAAGCGAATATGCCAAGGCATACTACGAGCAACGAGCCTCGGTGTCTGGTACACTTTTGATCACAGAGGCAACGTTCATCTCTCCTCAAGCTGGAGGCTATCCAAACATACCTGGAATCTGGAGCGAGAGCCAAATTGCAGGCTGGAAGGATATCGTTGATGCCGTACATGCGAAAGGATCTTACATTTATATGCAGCTTTGGGCTTTGGGACGAGTTGCACAGGAGAAAGTGCTGCAAGAGAAAGGTTTCCGCGTGCGAAGTGCCAGTACCATCGGCGTGCCATCTGATCAGACCAATTCAGGCGCCCCAACAACCGTGCCTGACGAATTGACAGAGGACGAGATTTTGAGCTTTGTCCAAGACTATGCTCAAGCTACCAGGAACGCCATCAAGGCTGGCTTCGATGGCGTCGAGATTCATGGTAAGTAAGCAAGCAGCGCCGGTACTGTTCTTCGATTGACATGATCAGGCGCGAATGGCTACCTGATTGACCAGTTCTGGCAAGACGTGAGCAATCAACGCACAGACAAGTGGGGTGGCAGCATCGAGAAGCGTTCTCGTTTCGGCCTTGAGGTGACCAAAGCTTGCATAGAAGCCGCTGCTGGCGACAGCAAGAAGATCGCCATGCGCCTCTCCCCTTGGGGCAACTTTCAAGGGATGTTGATGAAGGAACCTATACCCCAATTCAGCCACATCATTCAAGAGCTGAAGAAGCTCAATCTCGCGTACTTACACCTCATCGAGAGCCGGTTGTCTGGCGGCGCAGCAGATGGCGTTTACCGCAACGCAGAGGATGGCACGACCGAGTTGGATCCATTCATCAAGGCCTGGGGAGCTCAGGAGCCACTGATCTTGGCTGGTGGCTATACACCCGAAAAGGCGAAGGAAGTTGTCAACGAACTGTACACTTCCGACAATATTCTCATAGCTTTCGGTCGGTACTTCATCAGCACGCCAGACCTGCCATATCGTTTGCAGCATGGCCTCGAGCTGAACGAATGGGACCGATCGACTTTCTACAAGCCAGGGCCGGGAGGCTACATCGACTATCCATTCAGCGAAGAATTCTTGAAGCAAGCACAACAAGAGAGCCGACTCTAGTTAGAAGTATAGATTTTTACTAGAACGTGGCTAACGCCAATAGACTTAGACATCTAGACATCGTCCGTCGCATTCGACTCCAGAACCTGATTATCTCCTGACTGCAAAGTCCACAGCGGCGGCCTCGGAAACAACGCTCCAGTACTGCCCCTCCGACCTCCAGCACCACAATTCCTCCGACATTGCTTTAGACCCCCACACCCGTCCATCTCCGGTGCCTTCCACGCATCCGCAGTAAACAGCGTGAAGACCAACCACAGAAAGGCAGGCACAGCCGCAATCTACGGAACGAGAAGCGTCAGCCAAGAACAACTGCTTCCACACGACTTAAGCTTTGTACTCACACCAGCTTTATCCCAATTCCCATGGACGCCCGGCCAGACAACGCAGAATACTGTCGCTCCTAGGAAGATGACATTCATCATTACCAAAGCAGTGGTAGCGCCTCGAGGTCTCTGGTAATCTTCAAAGCCGGCATTGTGGGGTCGGTGGGCCAGAGAGCAGCTGATTGAACAATTCCTGCCGGGACTTCTCTCGACTCGACGGATGGAGCCGTAGCCGTGGCCGTGGCCGTGGTTATGGCCCTGGCCGACAGAGGAGAACTTGGTGGGCTTTCTGGAGGAGGAGGAGGAGTAGGAGCTGCTATTGCTACCCAGCCTCTTCTCCTTCGATGACTTTCTGCTGCTGCTGCTTTTTGCCCTCAGAATATGGTCACGGAAGGTAGAGATGCGGGAAGGGTCTCGCTTCTGTGCGAAATAATCCTCCTCCTCCTCCTCACCCGCTTCTTCTTCTGGTGGGATGAGGAGATCGTCCCTGTGGCTGCCATCGGCATTACAATACCTTGCATCATCTTTTGGAGAGACGTCGCTGTCCTGGTCGTCGTTGATTATGGTGGAGGATTCGCTGAATGTTACAGATGGGCGCTTGGACGAGGATTTGCGATTGCTTGTTGTTGTTGTTGTTGTTGCTGCTGATAAGGACTTGGGTTCTGTTGCTGCAGAAGGCTTGTGGCCGCTTAGTGCTGAAGAGGACTTTCGGCGAGCGTTCGACTGCGCGAGTAGGGGAGCGGCTATCTTGTTGTCCATCGTGATGGATGGAAGATGGGAGTTGATGGTTCGCAGTCAATGGAAAGCGTTTCACCGCAGGTCTTGACTGTATTGTGCGGAAGACACGGTTACAAGATGACTTACGTGAGGGGAATGAAGACCACTGATTGTGGTATGGACGTCATTTGTACCTGTTCATTGGGTACGTTTGACTTTTCGTGGCGAGTACCGACTCCACGGTCGTAGCTTCGAGCTTGGAAGAAGGCTGACTAAACCGCAGCCCTTCCCTCCTCGTCGTCAATACTGTTGCAGATCTTCGGATGCACTTTTATCAATCAACACACAATCCTCCACCTCGTCAAGATGCGCACTCCTTCTTGATCAAACATGCATCTCCTTCACTGCATACTTGGCAGATAATAGCGCTAGTCTAATAGTCACCTTTTCCATCATCCTTCTGGACAGATCTCGATTCTGTCTCCTGCTCGCTACCAGCTGTTGCTGCTCGTCACTTTCGAGAATGTGGTCTCCGTGCAGGACTACATGAAGGTTGGCGAGGATGGTGTGGTACCGGCGTAGGGTGATGAGGGGGGGACTACTACGAAGCACAGTCGTGCTGATGGACAGCGCTGCCGTTGACGTGCTGCTTTACCAGATGTACACGATGGCACGAGGACTGGACCTAAAAGTAGCATTGCAAGAGTTGCAAAAGCAGAGAGCACGATTCTGTGAGATGCTCCGCCCTGCACTTCCCACACTACTGTTATTTCTCGTCACACCATCATAGAGCGAGTCGAAGTGCTTGATGACTTCACGCGGTGGGTAAAATTTGTGGTCGATACTGTCATCGGTGTCCCAGCGCGAAGCTTCGATCCTGGCTGGTTAATCGAGGCCGGATCTCAGTGCAGAAGGAGGGTGTAATTAGTAGCAATTTCGACGATGGCTCTTGAGCCACGGATGACTGTGTGCTTCGCGCCTTGTCCCTGCCCGAAAACATGCACGTCCCTTCTTTAGTTTAACAGTCAAAAATCTGCACGTGCTCGAATGAGTACATCGACAGAGAAGCGGCTTTCGATAAAGCGCTTTGCACGAACTTGCTAATCACAATCCCAGCATCGAGGACATCCGCTGGTCTTGAGATTCCGCTATAGAGGGCCCCTGGTGTGATGCTGCTTGCCATGTCAAAGGGGCCGAAGTCGTCTGACCTCCTTTCTGGAGACAGATACCCATACGCGTCAACGAATTCCTCCACAAAGAGGTCATGACCCTCGAAGGCCCCGACTCGGACGAGCTTGCGGGTGCATTGTGAGATCGAATACCTCGACATCTGTGTCTCGCCGACCATATTTGAGGCCTTGGACGGTGTTCTGCATGGCACTCCTGCAGACATCAAGTCTTGGTAGGGGATGTACCTTGTTGGTCGTAAGATCAGCGAAATTCCGTCCCAAAGAGCTGTGACTTCGTTGGCGAATCAGGTGGCTACTTCAGAACACTGGCGCTCGAGAAACGGGGAGAAGCTACTCCAGGAGGCATCTTCCGATCTGCTTTCGAGTCCCATCTGTTATGTCATGGCTGCGCGACTGGTTGTGGGAACCATCTCTGGCACGAGTGTACTTGTTGGCTGGACTGCCATCAGCGCGATGTATCCCTGAAATCGCTGGTCGAGCATAAAGAGGCTGCGACAGGCGACCGCACCAGAGTGACTGACGCAGTGCTGCACTTTCGAAAGTTTCTATAGCCCACAGACAGTAAAAGGCTTTTTAAGATTGATGGGGTAAGTCTGCGGGACTTGGATGATCCCAGAGATTGTGAGACCAAGGGCCCGCGGTGCTGAGTTGAATATTCGCCCTCTTTGGCGCAAGAAACGCAGATTCAAGAAAAGAGGTGCATGGTGACAAAGTCGTCGAATGAGGTCGCGCTGTGCAGGTAGGGGTCGTGAGTGAGAGCAAGACCATAGCCATAAAATGTTACAGTCTCCTTGACACCGCTGAATTGGTCACTCTCATGTGTGCTTGCTGCTGAAGATTGGCCTGTTCTCGCGAGCCATTCCCAGCAAGTCCTCCAGACCCAGGAGGACTTATTGAGATCAGTTTTGTATCGAAAAGGTGCTGCTGCTGCGACTTCGAGGTCATCGCGAGTGTCTGCCTCGATGCTGGAGTTTCGAGGCTCCACATCTTGATCCCATGGTATATACGGAAAGCTGGAGACATCGACAGCTGCAGCATCGAAGATGAGATACTCATGTACCATACTCATCGCGATGGTTAAAGCATGGTCTTCTTTCACCAGGACAGCTGTCAAATGCTGCAGAATCTGTTCTTGGTTCCAGCCCAGGAAAGTCGTCATCTCCCAGTGGGCACGTTGCACCTGTGAGGCACGAAACTGAACGTGATGCACAGCATCGTGGATAGCCTCTCCTGGGTGTGCGTAGCCTAGGCGGGAAAGGGTCTTTGCTGCTGTATGAACGGCTAGATCCCGTGAGCCTAATGCAGTCCAGGACGTTCGGATAGTGGTAACGATAGCGACCGACCTCTGTTCAGCTGCGCGGCCACCTTTGGCGTTGGCAGATGGTATCGAAATGTCTGCGGTCACGGATTGCAATTTTAAAGTCAGTGCCGCATCTTGCGATCGTCTTTGCTGCAGAGTTGGGCGCGTTGGAAGCTCTAATAGTGGCGACAGTGGTGTGGTATCGAATCGTAGTGCATGGCAGGATATTCCCATCTGATCATCTCGCGGGGTATGTTTTGCTGCGCGCTCAACCAGAGGCGACTCAGGCTCCAGGTATTCTGTCATCTCTTTAGGGACGTCAATCGTGCCTCTCTTTCTGCGTACTTTCTCTTCGATCTTCTTTTGCTTCTTTCGTTTTTTCTCTTCACGCTTGTTCTCCAGGTCTTCGATCTCGCGCTGCAGCCTGGCAAACGACTTCCGCTTCTCACCATAGATAAGTGGCATTGACACGTCGAAAATGCCCAGCAAGCAATAAGCGCGGTCTTCCTCGCGAGTCGTCTGTCTGTCTCTAAGCCAGCCAAGCTTTTCCTCGAAAGCGATATTTTTACTCATCCTGAAGTCCAGCAAAACTGGCTTGCGAATACCGGTGATTGACTCGATCACATCCGTGAGGTCAATGGCGGATTTCACAAAGGCACTCATTCCTTTTCGCACTCTGCCTTTGCGACCTACGATCTCCCAGTCGCTGTTGACGAATAGTACAGTAGCGGGAGCTATTAGCTCTTGCAGAGTCCACGCGCGGGTGTGCCACACGCTTTGGCAAAAGTCCTCTGTGACCGCCTCCAAGCCGAATGACAGCGATCTTACATCCGCGAGATATGCTAAGCAACAATTTGCCCTCCTGTACCAGCGGAACATGGAGTGTATAGATTCTGAGAGTTCCGCGCTGCTGCGTTTATCGATGCAGCAGGTGTCGATCCAAAGCCATACGATATCAGTTTCAGACTCGCGGATAAATCTGCAGAATGCCTCAATCTTCTTATGCCCTCGAAGCTGCATCCGTCGCTTCTTGAGCACATCTTTATACGTTGATTCTTCTTCCTCTGTGAACCATCGATGTGATGCAATGATATAAGGTGGCGTCTCAGCGTCGTCGTGGAAATTTTTGAAGTTCAGTGAGTCAACGTTAAGCAAACGCATACTGCAGCACGTTTCTGAGAAGTAAGGCCAGTTCGCGAGCCTAGAGGTACTACGCTTACGAGGATGTGGGCTTCATGTGGCAATGGTATAGGTGATCAATGCGCCCTCCTAGCCAACGCTCGGCATCATAATGTTCGCACTACCACCTCGTGCTCGTGAGTGTGGTGCTGGCGGTGGTGACTGTTGGCAGCCGGTGGTACGCAGGCGGAAGACCGAAGCCAGAACGATGCTCGAGTAGTACAGTGCCGAAGAAAGCAAGCGCAGTGATGCGCCACTCGCGTTTTCGTCGCCAGCCAAGCACACACTGCAGCCTTCTCGGTGCCAGTAGGCCAAGCTGATGCTCGCTGCTGAGCGCTGGGAGGAGGAGGAGGAGGAGGAGGAGACAGCAGATCCGTAAAGTGTGGTTGCGGCGAGGTGCTGCCAGTGCTCGTTGTGCTGCCGTGCAGCGCGCATGCATTAGCGCCTCGTCTCGCCTCTGGTGTGTGGCCGCCTCCGACCTTGCCCGCTGCCGACGAAGTAAAGAATAGGGATAGCATGCGCGCAGCTACACCATGCACTACTCCCCGCCGACGTGAAGTCTGTGGTACGTGTAGTAAAAAGACTAGTTTTCAGAGTCAAAGGATTAGCCACTAGCTCTTGCTGAAATTCATCACTTTCTTGGCGCTATTGCCATGAGAAAAGGGAAGGGGCCTCCTCATGAACTTTCGCTATTGCATTCGCAGTAATTATACGGACATCCGCCATACAAGCGAGTGCAAGTCAAGACTCCCTCCATCAGAATCGCTACATGCTCAATAACATCTCACTGCAGAATATGTCCAACGCTACCCGTTCCCCTCAACTCCATCCTGCAAGCAAGCCCAAACGGAAGAACGCCTGCCCCGGCACCTTCGCTGTGTCCCAGTCGATCTCGCGGAATATACTCACGCTTTCGTCGGTCCCCTCAAGTACGCCATGGAAGGAGCAAATAAAAATAAAAATAAAGTCCGGGTCATGGTCCATCGTCAAGAGTAAGGATGCTCTCTCAAAGTCAGCCAGCGGCGCTACCGCTTGCTGTTCGACTGATCGCCTTCGCCACTCATCCATTGGCAATGGCATCCCCCAATTATATCGCCACGTCGTTGCTTCTTCCCAGAAGTGCTAGCAATACCGCTGCTCTGATATGCCGCAAAGCTTGGGTCTTGTTCATCAAGCTGGACGATGATGGGATTGCCGTTACCATCTCCAACCCAGTTTGCATTGCCGTTGTCTAGTATTTGGTATTGCTGGCAGTACGGGGTATTTGCGTTGTTCGGCAACCTGCGTTCTTCGAGCTTGACCAAGTAGGGGAAGACCTCCAAGGATCCCCACATATCTTGAGCATCACCGGCATCATCGTCATCGCGTTTGCCTTTCTTGGGATGGTTGTCATTGTCTTGGTAATCACGATATTGGCTCATTTTGGCTGATCCTATCATGTCGCCTGCCCATGACGTGATGCCCGCCGTCGGCCCGGTGTAAGTGGCGGTGACCAGGCCGGGTACCAAGAGCGTAGTGGTCACATCAGTCGGAGTGGGTGGCGCCGTCGTCGCAGGCGCTGTCGTTGCTGCGCCGCTGGTTGGAGGTGGCGTAGTCGAAAAGCTAGGAGGCCCAGTGGAGTTAGCAGGTGACGTGGTGACGCTGCTGCTCGATGTCGTGGCCGAAACTGGCTCCTGCACATATATGAAGCCTTCAAGGAAGGTGGCGTTCCAGATGCAGAACCACGGTTTCTCCCCGGGATGAGCAACCTGTCTGTGTCTTAGCCATTCTGGTGATATAGTGAAGTTTGGATCGAAGCGCGCCCTCTTGCGATTCTTGTTTTTGTTCGAGCTGGACGTTGAAAGGGCCTGCTCTGGAACCACGACGACTTTGTCATACACCTGCTGGAAGTAGAATGCCGGCCCATTGGCTGGATCATCGTTGTCTTGTACGGTCAAGAAGTCGTTCCATGTCGTGTTCATGTAGTTCAGTTGGGCGCCATATGCGATCGAAACATCGTGCGATGCGTAGAAGAAATTGGCACCCATGCCCTTGCTAGGATTTCCAGCGCCGACGTACAAACCTAGCGCTGCATTTGGTGCGAGGTTACAGTCCCATGCGGGTTGTTGTGCGGCATTTGGCAAACAAGCGGATTGTGTTTCCTCTGGCAGACCAAGCGACAGTGCCCAAGTTCCGGTAGGAGGTGCGCCAGACGTAGGTGATGCAATGAGACTAGCATCGTACAACGACGTCACGACGGTGACAGTGGGCCTAGAGAGAAATGTGTTAGTACCTTGTTGCACGACTGCATATGATATTCGACTGACTTGTCTCTAGCATGCTTTCCCCCTGCCACAAAGCCGCCTATCACACCACCGAGCACTGCGGCAATGAATGTGATCACGCATAGTGATAAGAGATACCACCAGAAGGGCATGCCACAGAACTTCGTCTTTCTCTTCTCCTTCCAGCTCTTTTCTTTCCAGGGTTTTCCGGTAGCTGCGCTGCTAGTCTGCGATGACGACGATGACAAGAGACCAACTGCAGAGTTGCGCGTTACAGATCTATGCAGTGCCGATTCGTCTGTCATCGATTGTGGAACAGGCGTAGGTGAGGGCTGCAGTTCCACATGCATCAATGGCATGCTGGGATCTGTTCCCAGTACAGGTGCTCTGCTGTGTAGTGGCACAGGAGGCAACAATGGTTTCTCAGGTCCATCTTCAGGATATCGACTGTATGGTGGAAGCTGTTCTGTATGCCCGTCCGCTCCAACTATATCCTGATCTTCACCATCTGGCCCCAATCGTCGCGTGTACCCCTGTGATATGCCGGGAAAGCCAACAGGCACGGGATTCTGTTGTATGGGCATCTCATCGTCGTCATCCAGATCGTCCTCGATGCCTTGTGGGTACATAGCGTATGGATGTTGCGGCCGGCTTTGCGAGTATGACTGTCTGCCTGAAGGCCGGACTGTGGAGCCCGATGCGATGCTCGCTGTGCGCCCAATTGTGCCCTGCTGATATGCGCCATAGGGGTGGCTCGGTCCACTGCCGAATCTAGGGCTCTGCGCTGGTGGGTATACATGTGATGATGCTGACGATAATCTCCTTGCAATGCCGTCCGGTTCAAATTCCAGGCTGGGCAGCGGTTCGGCACGATTTCTCGGCTCGTCATCATCGTGGGGACTGGCAAAAGGATTCGGATATTGGCGCGACTTCCTCGTCGAATTCCTCGTAGTGTCTCGCGATATTGTAGGCGTAACCGGTGTGGCGGAATAGTGCGCAGAGACTGTGCGGACAGGCTCGTTTGTGACGTCGTCTAAACGCGCGCTGAAGCCGGCCCCTTCTGTGTCAACGTTCGGTCTGAAGCCATCCGCCACCCCATCAAAGTACAGGTCATCCTCGTCATCCACCTCGTACTCGTCCCCGAACACGTTCCTCCGCTCCTCAGTAGGGGTTAAATCGCCGTCCAGCAGTGACCTTCGTTGGTCCGTCATGTCATGTGAAATGGCCGGCCGAATGGCCGTCCCTGCACAGCCTCCTCAACAATGGGTTATCCCAACACGTAGCAGAATGACCTCTCGTCCTCGTCCGGCGCATCCAGCAGTGGTCCGGTACGTGGTAAAAGGAAAAATAGCGAGCGGATAGGTCGATGTGGCCGTGGGTGGTGATGTCTCGTGGTGTGGGTGAGACTGAAGTTAGTTCGGGACTGATGGCAGCGAAGGCGGATAGTTCCGATTCATCAAGTTTGGGGAGGAACACTGGCCGCGCTAAAACGACAGGCACTTTTTCTCACGGCGTGGCACTAAATTTTCATTTGGTTAACAACATTCCAATCACCAGCATGAGGAACACTACAAGCTCCGTGGCTTCCCCCGTCCGAGATGATGTCGGTCGCAACAACAACAACAACAACATCAACAACGACAACTTCTGGACGCATCATCCATGTTTCTTCTATAGTTGCAGCGTGGAGTGGGCACAACAAATGGCGAACCGAGCCTGTTGCGCCGTCACTTCATTGGTGTAGCTCCTGTTTCATCCAGCACACCCCGGCAGTTCAAAATGCTTCGCTGCATGATCCACTCCTTGGCACACGATGCTGATGGCTAAATTCCGCTGCGTAGCAGCATTTGCTATGCTATCTCTTCCCCCGAAATTATTCAGCTGTCTGCGCGCTGAGTTACCACGTTCTGCACCATCAGTCATCAGTCAAATCTGCTTCAACGAGCTGTATCGCATCAAGCTTTTCTCCCTTCAAGCACTATGATGTCGCTGGCTACTTGTACTGCAGACCTTCCTGATCTTAAAATTTATTGGTATCATCACTCCATCCCAATGCCGTGCCGTCCCCGTGCATTGGGAAACCCGAAGCTGCAGTCACCAGCGCATGCTGCGCGCTAAGAAGCGTCGCTGCTTGCAGTTTCTTGCTGCTGCAAAGGATCTCGAAAAAATGCATTCTCCTGTGCATCTACTCCTTAATCGCATATTCCCTGCGGAACATGTCGTCCACATTGGTCAAGTAGTAAGTGCCAGGTCGAATATCGTCAATGGACGCTTGAGGCTTGTAGTTTGACTTCAGATGAGCCTGCTCACGGAGAGTGCAGCACTGATCGTAGACCTCAGGGGCGACAACTTTCCTTGCATCAAGCCGGGTGTGCAGGTCAATCTTCTTGGTGATATCATCTGTGCTGCCCTTGACCTTCAGGGAGAACAGAGAGGCTGCGAGACCGGAACCGTAAGAGAAGATCGCGACACGCTTGCCTTGGAGCTCATCTGAGGACACATTCGCGAGCAGCGCCACTAGCGAGCCATACACACTTGCGCAGTACATGTTACCGCATTGCGTCGGCACTTCGATGGATGGCTGCACACGTTGTGCGAACTTCTTCTGGGCAATGCCCATGAAGGTCTTCTCGATTGTCTTGTCAGTAATGGACTTCTGGTACGAGACGTCTTTGACCTCTGCTGGAACGTCCTTGAAGATTGGGTTCTCCGGGTTCTGTAGGTAGTCATTGTACAGCAGTCGTCCGTAGCTCTTCGACACGAGCTTACAGGTTGGCGCGTGGAAGCACATGTAGTCGAATCGGTCAAGTGGTGATTCAATCTCGTGTACGCCGTTAGCATGACCGTTAAGCTTGCTCTTGAGTGTCTGTTCCCGCGCATTGTATGCCTTGTAGCACTCGTCCACGGCCTCGGTGTAGCACTGTACGGAGTATTGGCCGTCCACAAGCGGGTACTCGCTGGTCAAGTCTGCCTTGTAGAAATCGTAGGCGTGCTTGACATAGCTGCCACGCTGTCCTGGCTCAAAGGCCAATGGCGCATCGGGGCCAACAAGCATAGCTACGCAGCCAGCGCCACCGGTAGGTCTGGCATTGCCCTTCTTATACAAGGCAATGTCTCCCATCACAACGATTGCGTTGCGACCATCCCATGCTGAAGACTCGATCCAGTTGATGGTGTTGAAGAGAGCGTTGGTGCCGCCATAGCACGCATTGACTGTGTCTACACCCTCGATGTTCGTGTTGCCGCTGGGTGCGAACAGTTGCATAAGCACAGTCTTGCATGACTTTGACTTGTCAAGAAGTGTCTCTGTGCCAACCTCCAGTCTGCCAATGCTCTTTGGGTCGATCTCGTACTTCTTAAGGAGGGAGGACACGGTGGTGAGTGTGAGGGAGTAGATGTCTTCGCGGTCGTCACAGAAGCTCATCTTGGTCTGTCCAAGACCAATGGGGTACTTGCCCTGGCTAACGCCATCGAATTTCTCAAGCTCTGCTTGGTCGACGCACTGCGATTGTCAGTATGTATTGCCGTGCGATCTTAGCATTATTTCTGCTCACTTGTGAGGGGAAGTAAAGCTCCATGGCCTTGATACCAACGTCGCGCGGTCTGTCAGCCATGTTGTCCGTAGTTGCAATGTATATGGTGGAAGTGGGCGCGTGGTGAAGAGAAAAGTTGATCGCGTTATAAGGACAATCGCTTCCGCCTGGCTTTGTGTAGTCAATGGGTGGAGGGCCAGCGCAGAATCGAACCACTCCGTTTCGCTAGCTCCAGCAATCAACATGCAGGTACCGGCATTATTGTCTGACGTCGCACCAGACCCTTTCCCCTTTCCCACGGAGATCCTTTCCTACGTTCCGCTCAAAACAGCGAATTCACGAATAGGCGAATTCACGAACTGCCTGATTTCGTAAGACCATGAAATCTCCGAAACTTTGCTACATCTTAAGTTAGCTGTGTTTTGGCGTAGTATTCGTAACATAACTCAAATTTACCTATACCTAGGCTTAAGAGTACTTAAGACTATTAACTTCGAAGCTTCTTTACGTAGCGACGTCGATAGTCCTATCTCTTTCGAATAGTTTAAAGGTTAAGTATAAAGTTACGTAACTCTTCTAGTTATATACCTCGTAATTACGTTACTACGACCTATATAACTCTAAATTATATAACTAGAAGAGTTACGTAAGTCTTTACTTAATCTCTTTTGAATTATTCTAAATCTATATAGAAAGAATATTCGAGGAAATTCGAAGCGATCCATTATAGTAGAAACGTATATATCCTCAGAGTAAATAACCTAAAGAAACGAGAAAACAAGTTTTGGGATTTCCGGGGATGTCGAATTTTGACCGGAACGTATGAATGGAGCTCCCTATCCGCAAGTAAAACTTACGATATCAGCAGATCAGTCTCAACGTTTTGCTAGTCCCCGTCCATCACTCACGCAGAGGTCAGGCGTGGTATAGGTATGTACATGTATGCTTTGCTAGGATTGTCTTGTAACAATAAAGCTCTCGACACAAGCATCCACTAATTACTGATTACCCACTTTTTCTTGCCTTGGCTGGCTACAATCAATCAGCTGTAGGCTTAATGCCGATAGATCCAACAATGAGCCCATTCTTGCTCGGATCTGGCACCGTGATGCCTTCCAAAGATGTTGTCGTTACGGTGTTGATTGTGGCGCAGGATGTCGCTACAGCTCAAGGTTTGTCGGTTCGTCGGCTTGACGGAAATATCCATTGACAGCAAGCAACAACCATTACAACGCCTCTTGTTGTTGAACATTTCAACTGCGTCCATCTAGTATCGTAGCGTCGGCTGCACCATAGATGCTCGCCTCATCGCGGTACACTCGGACTGCGGAGTCACGAAGCCGCGTCGGGTCCAGATCGACGGCGCCAATATGCATGAACCCACTGCAGAAACTTGGGGGGCCAGCTGAGCGTACCCCCTACGGTGTGACAAGCGTTCAGCTAGATGCGCGGGCCAAATGGGAGTCATCCCGCGGTGTGGGTACGGAGGACACCGTCCTTTTGCTACCACGTCCAGCGACGCTGTTACTGCTGTTATTATTGGAGCCTCTAGCAACGATAACCGAGCACGCGACCCCGTTCGAGAGTGTCCGCCATGGGTCAATCGCAGCAGACCGCCGCGAACAAAACAGCTTCGAGAAGCAGCTCTCTGGACTCCTTCGACTGGGCTACGCATCCATATCTTGAGCGCCTGAAAGGGCTAAAATCAACTTACCCTGCTTTGCGCTCGCTGCTGGACAAGTTAACGAACATCAACGATCAAGGTAGACATCTCGTAGCGGCGCGTTACGCAAAGACCCATCATACAGATCCGGAGAGAAACGAACCATCACACACGAAACCTGGAAGATGCGCCGTACTCGAGTTCTCTTCGAACAAGGTGAAGGTAGAGACTTACCAGACGCCAGAGGCACTGAAGGCATATTTCGTTGCGAACCCAGCCGACACCGGCCTCGCGTCCAGAACTGGAGCAGATCAATCGGAAGAGCCTGCGGTTCTTGGAGCTGCACGACCTGATGGCGAGCGTCCCGAGCTTAGTACCACTGCAGGGCTGCAGAAGCAGCAACTGCCTGAAGCTCGCCGACGACTCTTTCTGTTAGAAGACATGGAACCAGACTTCATCGAAATCTTAGGGTCGCATCTGAACATTAATCCACTCATCTTCTCGGAGCAAATGAACACATGGAACTTTGTAGATTCCAACTCGATTCCGCATCGAGCATTACCTTCCATGCGCGTGCCCACAAAATTTCTTCCTCTACGTTACTACGAGATCCGCACCTTGGACGATGAAGATTGCATCCGCACCGAGAAGAACCAGATGACACATGCAATCAACAGACGCAAGATCGAGCGATGGCGAGACATTGACCTGCCCAGCATTGAGCCTGACAAGCGACATGCCTTCATTCGGAGATGTGCAAGCTTCTGGGCCTCGAACGACACCGCCGCCGTCACGTCTGATGGTGAAGCCGGGGGATGGAACGGTGCGCACATTTCCAGAACCTCCTCAACCTCGCACTGACATCCGCAGCCCTTATTCTTGTTGATCCGCCACTGGATTCATGTGAGACCTGTGAGAAGCACAACAAACCTGATACGCCACATCCACGGGACAAGCCTCCCAAGCAAGTAGCCAAAGAAGGGGTGCCTAGCACTACATGTATGCCTACATGTCTCATACTGGAAGACCCGAACGTCTACGAGGATCGCAAAGCCCTTTGGAACTCACGAGGCTGGAATGCAAGTTCTGACAACGCAGTGGTCATTGAGACAAGGCACAACAGCACGGCATATCACGGAGGCTGTCCTTCGCTGGTACCGCCAGACTTGATAAAGTCTGCCCCCCTTAGCCGTAACATGGCTTCACCCTTCGACGAACTCGTCTACTACTGGAAGCACTGTACTGATGCGACATTGCTCGCTGCGGTGCAAAACAATCCCGTCAACTCCGCCTATTTCCTCGTCAAGTTCATTGCTCAATACTGGAGTCATCAACTTGACCTGATTGCTTATGGCGTGGCGAATGGCGAATGGTTCTCCGACGATCATGAAGCCAACTTCAACGCGAAGTCGACATTGACAAGCTTCAAAGAAGACCTAGGCCGCATATCCGCTGCAACGAAGGACATCAACTACATGCGAAGGCAAATGAGCCATTTCGAGCGCGTGATCACTCTCAACATTGAACGCATGGGTGTTCAGCTCGGTTGTGAAGCTGTCGGTGACGCAAAGGAGGTGCCGTTGACTCTCGTCGATGCCCATAAAGACTTTCTGACCATCTCTTCACGTCTACGTCCATTCCGAGAACGAGTCGACGACCTGACGAGTATTGCCAACGAGATTGCCAGTCTACACGCAGCGTACAAGTCGATCCAGGACGGCGAGCAGGGGCTTAGGTTGAGTCTTTTCGCCTCCATAATTTTCCCGCTTACGCTTGTTGCCAGTATGTTCAGTATGAGCGACCGGTATCGACCTGGCCAGTCTTCACATTGGGTGTTCTGGGCTGCTAGTATTCCGCTGACCGTCGTGGTTGCTGCCGGACTGCTCTACGAACACGAAAAGAGATTAATTCGCTGGCTTAAGGCGCGTCTGCTGTCAGAGAGCACGAAACCGAAGCCCACAAAGAAGACGAAGGCAATACAGCGTGCGCCTACCGTTCATGAAGATGTATAGGCCCGGGAACGAGTGTTCTGAGTGGGATGCTTTTGTATGTTCCCTACCCACACGTGCCAGAAGCTTTGCCCCACCGTCAGCTCATCATTTCTTTCCTTGGGGTCTCCACCATCCTCACCCATGGGCACGAAACCTTATATGGGCAAATATCCGCCGGGTGAATCCCGAATCGAACAGACATTGTCATTTTGCGTCAGTTCGTCAAGTGATTCAAGCTGACAGTCAGGGTAGGCTGCTGTTGTCAGATTCCGAGCGATCCGACAGGGCTTCGGCATAACTTGGATAATCCTACTGAGAACATCGTCCAGAACATCGCACGACAATCCGATGGTAATAACTCTACAGTTTACTCAGCACTCTCTTCGACGGGATAGGCCTCGTGGTATGGCCAAGCAAAGAGACATCGATTTATGGTTGACAATGCGAGAACGCCTGTCGAGGCACAGGGCAAATCCGGCAAGTGTAAGGACTAGTCATTGCGAATTTATGCACGCCACGCGATGTTTCCGGTCGCCACGTGCTCAAGCTTAGCTCCCAAACAATCTACCTTCAGCAACATTACCAATCAAACATGTCGACCCCAGTCTAATACGCATGCTGACCACGTCCGTTGTTACATTCGGTCGCATTCGCCTCATGCGGGCATTGGGCATGTGCCTGAGCGAGGGACGGAGACACTATGCTATAAGTCTCCCTGCTTGACCCTCAAACCTTACTCCCAGCCATCCGTTCAAGAAGCACTGCCTCGTAGGCTCATTCATCTGAACTCTTGCAAGATGTCGCGCTGGGCCAATGCTATAGGAGGCCTACGGACTACAGGTGTACAGAAGACGCTTGGACTGACGACATGGGTCAACTACGATGCATACGATCCGAGCCGTGCTCAATCGACGCACGCGAAAAAGAGCTTGACCAATCTGGACTACTCACCACTACGCCGTATCACATTAGCAAGTCTCTGGATGGCAGTGCTTGTCTCTATGGGCGGATGTATCTTCGGGTTCGACACTGGTCAGATCTCTGGATTTCTGGCAATGCCAGACTTCAAAGCACGATTTGGTCAGAGACACAATGAGCCGCTCCCTCCTAATCCTACTCAGGCTCAAATTGACGATCAGTACTACTTCAGCAACGTCAGGTCTGGTCTCATTGTCGGACTACTTTCGATTGGTACCTTGATTGGCGCATTGGTGGGGGGGCCACTGGCAGATTCCGTTGGTAGAAAGTATTCCATTGTCTTCTGGTGTGTCATATTCTGTGTGGGTAACACGGTCATGATCTCTGCTACGGACCAGTGGTATCAGGTCATGATGGGCCGCTGGGTTGCTGGTCTGGGCGTCGGTGGTCTATCTCTCCTGGTGCCTATGTACATGGCTGAGACTGGTCCTCGCCATATTCGAGGATCACTTATTTCATGCTACCAGGTCAGTTTCCGGTGCTTTGCTATGTGCAGGCTAGCGCACTAACCAGAACTTAGCTGTTCATCACATTAGGAATCTTCCTTGCTGCCTGTCTCAACTTCGGCACATACGAGCATCAACGATACAGCGCTGCCTCATGGAGGATCGTCATGGGTGTAGGCTACATCTGGGCAGCAATCCTAGGCGTCGGCATTCTTGCATTTCCCGAGACACCTCGCTACCAGTACCGAAAAGGCAACATCGAAGACGCCAAGAAAACCATGATGCGTGTCTATGGTGCTCCTGAGAACCATTACATTATCCACATTGAGCTGGAAGAGATCAAGGCCAAGCTAGAGGCTGAAGCGGTCCAAGGAAGCGTGCTGCAGGAGTGGTACCGCATGGTTTTTGCGCCGAAGATGGCATACCGTATCATGCTCGGTGTAGGCCTGCAGATGTTCCAGCAGCTTACTGGAGCTAACTACTTTTTCTACTACGGCACTGTCGTCTTCCAAGGCACGGGCATCGACAACTCCTTCGTCACACAAATGATTCTGAACGGCATCAACTTCGGCACCACCTTCTACGGCCTTTACATCGTCGAGCACTACGGCCGTCGCAAGTCATTGATTGTCGGCTCAACGTGGATGTGCATCATGTTCCTCATCTTCGCAAGTGTCGGCCACTTCAGCCTCGATCGCAGTGAGCCTCGCAACACCGAATCTGCCGCAACAGCTATGATAGTCATGGCAGCGTTCTTCATCTTCGGCTTCGCCACTACTTGGGGCCCGATGATCTGGACTATCTGTGGTGAGCTCTACCCATCTCGCTACCGCGCCAAGGGCATGGCTCTATCAACAGCCTCGAATTGGTTGTGGAACTTTCTTCTTGCATTTTTCACGCCCTTCATCACAGGCGCCATCGATTTCCGATACGGGTACGTCTTCGCCGGATGCAACATCCTCGGCGGCTTGATGATATACTTCTTCGTCATGGAAGGACAAGGCCGCACGCTCGAAGAGGTCGACACCATGTATTTGTCCAACGTTCTGCCTTGGAACTCGTCGAAGTGGGAGGCGCCGCCGCCGGACGAGATCGCACGCATTCGCAAGGAGGCCAGCACACACGTTGAAGCGTTAGCCGAGGAAGGCAATACTGCTAGCGCATCGGACGGAGCGACCAACGACGTGCACACGGACAGCGACGATATCTATGAGGTGCACCGCGAGAAGGCAGACGAGCCAGGCTTTACGGCGCCTGTGGTGCCTGGTGGCCATGACAACTCGTCAGCAAACAAGGAGACCATCTAGCGGATCATCTCCGCACTGCTACCTCATGCGTGGAGAGGCCTAATGGTCAACCAATGCTGTTGTCCACTCTCTGTTGGCGCGCACTGAGCTAATATTCTCTGAGATATATTTCCGCTCGCTAATATATATATCATATTATATATGTCTACTGTAATGTATGGACTCGTGCCACACACACACACACACACACTAGTCAGTCATGCAGTCCTACAGAGAGAGAGAGAGAGCTACGTAGCTGCCAAGCACGTCATATCAGCAAGTCGCACCTCATCACACTATCCCACATACACCTTCCCATAACATGATCGATACCCTCTCGCGAGCCTGGCGCACCATGCTGAGAAGCAAGCGGTGCCGCAGTCGCCGTTCCCGGTCGTCACGCAAGCGTGCTCTTATATAGCATGTGTTGGCTCCACCACCCGCAAACGCGCGAAGTGGCTAGAAAAGCCAATTTTTTTTTGGAGACAAAGAAGTGTGGCCACCTCAACAAGGATCCAGCCTATGAGATGGAGCGAGTGTATCGCTTACATCGAAGACGATAGTAGGTGGGTGCATGGCGAAAACGATCCTTGATGAGAAGAAGCAGCAGCAGCAGCTACATGTATGTAAACATCATAAGTCTTTGACGCAGCCAACACGCCCCCCCCCCGACCCCCCAGATGAATGGATGAAGCCTCTTTTTATCATCACCAACACACGTAAAACCCTCACACCCATGTCCAACACACACGCCAAGGCCAAAGTACTGACAAGCTGGCGGTTCTTCAAAGACATTTTTAACTGGTACCCCTCGGAATATGGGTCGGAAGAGAAGAAACTCCTGTTCAAACTCGACCTCTCGATCCTGATCTTCGCCTGCCTCTGCTTCTTCGTCAAGTACCTCGACCAAAGCAACATCTCCAACGCCTACGTCTCGGGCCTCAAAGAAGACTTCTCCCTCTACGGCAACCAACTCAACTACCTCAACATCTGCTACACCGTCGCCTACGTCCTGTTCCAGATCCCCGGCCTCCTCCTGATCTCGCGCCCAAAACTCGCCCGATGGCTGTTGCCGACCTTGGAAATACTCTGGGGCGTCGTGACGTTTGCGCAAAGTCGCGCGACGAGTATCAACCAGTTGTATGCCATGCGGTTTTTGGTTGGGATGCTGGAGGCGCCCGTGTTTGCGAGTGTGCATTTTATCTTGGGGAGTTGGTACTCTGGGCCGGAGCTGTACAAGCGCGCTGGGACGTGGTTCGTGTGTAATCCTTTGGGGAGTATGGTAAGTGGGTACTTGCAGGCGGCGGCATATACGAATCTTTCGGGTGTTGGCGGGCTACCTGGATGGCGGTGGTTGTTCTTGATTGATGGGATCTTCACGATTCCGGTGGCGATTTTGGGGTTTGCGATCTTCCCTGGCGTGCCGGACTCGCCGAGGGTGTGGTATCTGAGGGAGGAGGATGTGGTGTTGGCGAAGAAGAGGCTTGAGAGGGCGAAGATTCGGAGGCCGGGCCCGTTGAGTTCGGATGTGTTCAGGCGAAGTATCAGGAGGTGGCACATCTGGCTTTTCGTGGGGTGTTACATGTAAGTCTTCGGGCATGTTCCGACTTCTGCTGGCTGAACAGGAAGTGCTGACCACGTCTAGCTGCATGATCATATCGGGGTACCCATCGTCGTACATGAACCTTTGGCTCAAACAGGAGGGCTACTCCGTCGTTCAGGTAAACCAGCTCCCGACCGTCGTCAATGCGGTCACCATCGTGGCGTCTTGGCTCGGCACCACCTTAGCCTCGATCTGGCCGCCCTGGGTACTGTACACGTTCGGCTCATTCTGCTGCTTGTTCTCCACGCTATGCATGATCATCTGGAACATCCCCACGGCGCTGAAGTTCTTCGCATGGTACCTTTTCGGCATGTCCGGCATGCTGAGCCCAATCCTGTACTCGACGGTCAACACAATGGTCAAGAACGACTCCGAAGAAAGAGCGCTGATCATGGGCTCCATGATGACATTTGGTTATTCGTTCCAGATCTGGGTTCCCCTGCTGGCATTTCCCACCGCTGGTCCAGACGGTGCACCGCGATGGCGCAAAGGGTGGCCGGTCACGTTCGTGTTCTACTTCTTGCTGTGGGCGGGATTCATAGCGGCCGTTGTGCTGTCTAGACGGAGGAGGAGCACGCATGATGACGACTCGGCGAATGCGGAGATTACCGTCGTCGTTGATGCTAAGCATGACCGAGGTGCATCGTTGGACGGAAAGAAGTAGAGATTTTCCAGCATCCAATCAGCTGCCAGCAACGCTCATCCACAACCGCAATTCACGTGGAAAGAGCAGTCTCGGCCCACGCATGACCAATGGGGGGACACATGAAGTACACATTGACGTTGAGAATGGTGCAGTTGCGAACATGCTACTGCAGCAGCACTTCTACTCTACAGCACGGTGTTCAGGCTGTGGTGGATGAATGGACGCACTGATGCAGAGTATGACGAACACAATTGGCGGAACGGATCGTACACTTGGCATACATATCTCGCAGCGTTGAGTACAAGTCAGAGATGTATGTTGATATCTCCAGCAGGGAGAGAGAAGCTGCTGCCCGGACCTCACTCCGGGCCTGATCCTCGCCGGCAGCAAGCATGTGATGCAGCCGAGGATCCGCAGTCGCGCACTTGCCCCCTTCATTTTCGCGTCATGCCGTCGTTCTCGCGTGCCCCCATCGCTGTTGCACTCGACGACGTATTAAGGCAGCAACTGTCCTGGTGGTGCTTGTTGTTCTTGTTCTTGTTGTTGCCGATATGTCTCCGCTGCCACCAGTACGGGCCCCGCCAACGACTTCCACCTCCGCACGGCTGCAGCGGTTTCCCGCGCGATGATCAATTCCTCGCCCGCGGAGTACATCTTCATACGCGTGTGTATCTTCGCTCTACACGCCATCGGACCTCTCGCGTCCTCCTACTGGGCTTTGCAGATTCCCAATGCCATATATCGCCTCGACCTGCCGAGCCTTCCTGTTGCCGTACAAGCCTGGCTCTTTCTCGAGACCGCCTTCTTCCTGTTCTACTATGCCTTCCACCGCAAGTGGTGTCAACAACCAGCCGTCCATCCACCATTACGAGATAAGAGCCAGCGAAACACGCTTTTCTCGCGCGTAATATCGAGTACTGAGCCGTCGGAGGTCGAGAAGAACGTGTGTTATTGGTTCAAGGGTGCGACGTTCGACGACATAGGCAGAGAGGATATCAAGACTTGGCTATCATGGGCGTTCTTCGAAGGTCGTGTGGGCACCATGGAAGAGCAGGAGATCGAGGCCTACGTTACAGAACTCGAGCGCTTGCTCGGCAAGACCTTCAAACCAGGTGAGTGCGAGCGCAGGCTGGGAGCATTGTCTGGCAAACCCCCGAAAGTCGTTGCCCTTTGAAGACAGAAGTTTGAGAGAGGCATGGCTGACAATGGTCTAGGTAGAGGCGCGGCAGAGCCACTTTGCCTTACGCTTGATCCAATATCTATGTCGCATCGGAGCCTGCTATGGTACTTCTGCGTGGCTTTTGTGGACTTCCTGACGTACGTGCGACTCTGCTACGAAGGTTACCACTTCCATCGACTGCCATACCGCTCATTCTTCTCTCTGTTCCCGTTGCGGCCCGTGGCACTCACAGCGACCAAGGTGTCGCCAGCGAAGCAGCTTACCTACTGGCACCGACCCCATACGTCCAAGACTCGATTGCCTATGCTGTTTATTCATGGCATAGGAATAGGCTTGTATCCGTATGTCAACTTCATGCGCGATCTGAATCAGCACATCGATGATCAGCACCATCCTGACGACGACGACGACGACGACGACGACGACGGACAGGTCGGTATCATCGCAATTGAGCTCATGGCCATCAGCTTTCGCCTCACACAGCCTCTGTTGGCCAAGGACGAGTTTTGTGAAGAGTTGCTCAAGATCCTCAACCTCCACGGCTTTGACCAATGCGTGCTCGTGTCACATAGCTATGGAAGCGTTCTGACAACACACATCTTGCACAATACGGCATTGCAGCCCAGGGTGAGCTCTTTACTCTTGGTCGACCCCGTCACGTTTTTGCTTCACACACCTGACGTCGCATACAACTTTACCGCGCGCAAGCCACGCAAAGCCAACGAATGGCAACTCTGGTACTTCGGGTCACAGGATCCAGGCGTTGCGCATACACTCGGCCGATACTTCTTCTGGGCTGACAATGTCTTATGGCTGGAAGATTTGCTGCCGCTTATGCGACGCGGTATGCGAGTGACTGTCAGTCTTGCTGGGCGAGACCTAATCGTGGATACCGAAGCTGTCGGGAGGTATCTAGCACGCGTTCTTGAGCCACTACCCAACGAGAAGACGACCAAGGCTATGCATGATCATGGAATAGACGTATGCAGCTGGTGGAAGCTCAGGAAATGGCAAGGGCGCGGTCTGGATCTCCTTTGGTTCGAAGACAATGACCATGCGCAAGTTTTCGACACCAGAGAGAAGCGTGCAAGACTCGTTAAAGTGGTGAGATCATATTGTAAAGTGAACGGCAGCAAAGCACGAGAATGACCGGTTCGTACACTTTCGTAAAGGTAGTAATTTCGTCATCATCATCATCATATATATATATATATATATATACAACGTGCGGAGAGCAACGGGCAGCACTCTCAGCCACCGAACATTTTGTTGAAGATCTTATCGCCAGTGTTTTTGTACGGCTTCTGCACACAAAGTTGCGAGTATACTCTTCAATTTCCTCGACCTCTCCTTTCAGGTCGATCGTCTCCGGATGGAAAGGTCGGAAGGTAAGTTTGTGCCAGAGCTTCCACGCAATGAACAGCACCGGCGTGAGGAAGACCATGAAGTAACTAAACACGAAGGTCGATGCTTCCCACTGGGCCGGTAGGAAGACTGTGTATCCGCCGACGACGGCCATGACGCCACACCATGTCATAGAACTACCGTAGTAAGCGACGTACGGCTGGCCCGAAGGCCTTGTACGGGAGTGATGAATCGCGGCTGATATGCCTTGTGCTTGCAGGGCGCGGGTACCACATGAGGATTGTGAAGCACATGATGGCGAAGCGGATGAAAGGAGAAGAAATGGGCAGGTAGGTGACCATCTCGGCCATGCACATAGTCACGGCAAGAACAACAGAGCACCTATGGAAAACTTTATGAGCATTAAATTTCACGTACTACATCCATTTTTCTGGATGTCATCTCACCAGAAAGTGAAGGCGGTGAACAGACTTCCAGGACCGCCATTCATTAGACCTCGACCGATTTGCACGTACAGAGCTGTTCCGATGGTCCCGCCAATACCAATGAGCTGAATGTGTCGCGGCTTGAGCTTTCGTTGAGTATCATCGTGGATCCCGGATAGGTTTGCCTGATGTGCAGACGATGCTGCTGGTTGTGACACTCGGGGTCATTTCACCACAGGGCAAGAGAAATGGCCGTCCGATGATCGCCGGGGGTCAATATTTACAGCGACATCGAAGTAGGTGGCATGGGCGATTAAGGCGTTGGTGAGAGTACTTCGCTCGACATAGCAGAAGAAGAGCTAAGCATGATTTGGAACGGGTACTCGAGCAGCATAGGATGGGGGTAAGCTTTGAGTAAGCTTGCCAACCACATTGTTTGCGTAGTGGAGGGGCTTCGCGACCTAAGTTAAGGGTATGATATCGCGCCTACAGTATCCTCGCTACAACCAGCAACTAGTTCAAGAATCTTCAAGACTGTATATGCTGCAATGAGAACTTGTAGTATGTGCCTCGGGAAATGCGCCCTCGTAGGGTTGGATCGTAGAGAAGCGATCGGAGTAGTAGAAGTCCGGACGGCTTGATGCACGTGACCACTTGATGCACGGATTCTACGCGTCAACGCGTCTACTTTGATTGCTATTATCTCTACCAACATGGACCTAATCGAGCTAGCATTAAAGGACCTTACTCTCTAAGACAAGCCTAATATATCTTAGGTTGCTAAGCAATATAGTATGCATCGCTCTACGCT
>AWYE02000100.1:0-23334 GCA_000504385.2 Exutisphaerella laricina CBS 326.52 | reverse complement strand
GCTCTTATTCTTATATTAGGCTTACTTAGTAGATATCTTGCTATGAAACCGCCTTAACAGCGTAGAGCGATTCATACTATATTGCTTAGTAACCTAAGATATATTAGGCTTATCTTAGAGAGTAAGGTCCTTCAATGCCAGCTCGATTGGGTCCATGTTGATAGAGATAATAGTAATCAAAGTAGACGCGTTAACGCGTAGAATCCGTGCATCAAGTGGTCACGTGCATCAAGCCGTCCGGACTTCTAGTTCTACTGTGGAGAAGGAAGCACGATCTGATCGTTGGCATGACGATGTGGTTGTTCGGGAAGAGACGGCAGTCCGGATGATCCAGAATGTCAGAACCTCTGATGACCACGTTGCTTCGAGTCCACCATCAAACAACAACAGTGTTGTACGCTAGGACACCAAGTGCTGGCCTTCGTCCTTACTGGCGACCCGAAGCCGCTTCTTGATTGTATCTACCGCAATTTCACGATAAATCCTCCTCGAGCAGTATCTACACACAATGACTAGTCTACATCTGCCCAATGAGGATTAAAACTGGCAGCTTGCGAGACCTCATCATTATTCTCGACTGACTCCAAAGTCAGGCCTTGAGAGCGTCTTGTTGTGGATTTCACTGCTCCTGCGAACGAGTATAACAGGTCTCGCTTGGAAGGTGTGATAACTTCAGGACTGCAAGATTTCGATCTATCCATGCTCATGAGAAAGAGGATGACAGAACTTTTACGTCGCGTAATGGTTGCTATAGCTAGCAGAGACATCAGGTTATGGAATGACTGCAGAACCATGCTCCCTTCCCAGGCAGATCTCATCGCCATAAGTCCATTTATCTCGCATACTCCTGCCGCTTCTCTCTCAATCTTTGAGCTGCGTCTTTAATTGTCTCCCAGATACGGATCGATCGACTTCGATGGTTCGCCACTATCGACCGTCGCCGTCCATTGTCCTTGACGCGCGACGTTGATGCCCATCGCCACTCGTCCAAGCTATGCGTGAAAATCGCTCGATCTTCTTCGTCCAATCTGATGCAGCAGGTCTTTGCAAGAAGATGCCTTGCTGCCGCGTACCACCAGAACGTGCCCCTAGCAGGCCTGACCGGCTCGACGCGACACGCAACGTGCATATCAGAGTCTGCTGCATTTGGCTAAAAAGTGCATCTAGTCCGGTGAAGACCTTCAAGGCGAGGACGGACATGTTGTTGGCCGTGGCATCGAGGCGATATGGCTTCAACATCGGGTGAATCGTCTCGCTTATGGGTGGCGTGGCAGGCGTTAGATCTGCTTGCGATCCACAGATCGTGCAGGCTTTACTTGGAATATTGATCGCAGAAGGCGGAGCTGTATCGGTGTGGTCGTGACCGGGGAGGAGGATGTAATAAAACGCGTATGTTCACAAGCTTCGGTGATAAACTCAAGTTCGTGGCCAAGGAGGCAATAAGTTCAGATGGCGAAAGATCGAAGGCGTGTAAAGCTTCATCGACGGCCAGAAATTCCTGGAGAAGCATGCTGAAATGCTGGTGAGGTGCATAAACAAAGACTGATACTCGCAGCAGCGCAGCGAATATCACAGAATATAGTTCAGCAAACATACCTGATCAATGTTCGCAACGTAGGTGGGAGCAAGGCAATTGAGATATGCTATAAGCTTTACTACTGAAGGTAATGATGAGAGCTCAAAACCAAGAACAGCAAAGATATGTTCATTTCGCTCCACGACCCAACACATCGCAATCGGGCCTGATGTAATGGTTGGGTCGATTCGGATGACGGACATAGGGAGGTAGGAAAGTTGCAAAGAGGCCATGCGCCAAATGGCGTTCAATAGAGATCGCACGTGAAAACTGTGAATGTCTTCACCAAGTGTTTGCCCTCGCTCAAGTCTGTAATTGTGGTCCAATGCCGCTCTTGTTCCTGTCTGACTGGCTGGCTGGCTGGCTGGCTGCACATGTCAAAGTCTTGGCATTATTTACAGGAAAGAGGAGCACTATACAACATGCTAACGCAACTGGCAGGGTTCCCGAAACGCTGATACAATACGAAGGTAACTGTGTCAAAACGTCCGAGTTGTGTAGCACGGGGTGCGATGATCTCTACCACGCGTGGGCCCTTTTGCTGCATGAATGCTTCATCTTGCAACCACAGCGAACTGTACGTCCACCTTTATTTTAGAGATGCCTTGGAAAGGCAGAGCTTCACGTATTTGGTGCTTTGGTGACATATGTGATATCGAAGGAGCTCGTTCATGAGCCATTACTCAGGCAATAAAGGAAGGCTCCGCAGCTTGTACAGCATGAAAGCCATGACCACTGAGCTCCTCTTGACCAACAAGATACGATGAAGCTAGAGAGGCTCTGCCAGAATGGAACTTCATCATCTGTGCTAAGTATCCGTCTCCCGCAACGTCCCTCACCTTCTTCAGCCAGAAGAAGCATAGGAAACATCGCTCCCGGACGCTGCCACCTCGCATGCACCTTCCCGCAGGCTCTTGTCGCCTGATTAGTTGGCTACGTGATATCTGAACCCTGTCAATACGGCCTGCGGACCAACGTTAGTCACGGACAGGCGATGAAGCCGTGAGACAGCCCGTTATCGTTGCTCTTTGATACCTCCAGCTGCCTTGACGACTTTCAACATCTGTTTCCTCGCATCCTTGCCACGGATAGCTTTACACACAAGGCTGGCATCTGTCTTCTGCGACACGGGCGTATTCTGTAGCTTCTCGATGAGATACTGCATGAAAAAGCACACAAAGACGCCGGAATCCTTCGCCTCCGCCTGCACTGGGATACCAGGAACTTCCAAAAACGCCAATGGCTTCTCCAAGAATTGGGAGATACGTCTCGCAGCCTTCTCCGCGAGGGCCTTATTCTTTCCTAGATGCGGATCGTAATGGCATGCCATGCCATCTTGCGCCGAAGCAAGGAGAAGAGACCAGTGGCCAATTGAGGGTGCTCTCAAAGGTATCAAGACATGAACAGTGTTCTTGAAGTCGGGAAGCGTGGCTTTAAGTGCGGGCGTTATCTCATTCTCGTTGACTAAGAAGTAGCATCTCATCGGCCGCATGAGCACGTATTTCGAGTTCCCCTTGGTTAGACTGTGTTCGAGATGTTCTTGCCAGAATTCGACAATGTTCTCCGTAAGCGGCTCATTTTTGATCGTGTCGATGTCACGTTTGGTTAGGTTCACGGTATTGGCTCGTGTAGGAACTTGGTGTATCTGTACTCCATCGACTGTGCTCTTCGATCGGAACATCTTCATCAGCGAAGGCTTCGGGCTTTGTCCTTGATCAGTCTTCCTTCGCTCCAGAACGGAAGAGTCCGGCTGAAGCGCGTGCGAGTTGAAGCTCATTTCAAATGAATTGTGTAGAGTAGTGGTCGATGATGAGTACTCGCTGGACATACTCTGTCGGTCGGCAGGATGAGGTTCTGCAGGAGGCGAGTACGGGTAGTATTGCAAGGAAGATGGCTTCTGCGCTGGCGCCTGCTGCGGCGCACGCATCGGGGGAAACGGGAGAGGCGCTGTCGGTGGTGCACCAAGTGCAATGCTGAAGTGTGTGTCTCCAGGAAGCTCAGAAACATACACAGGTCCAGGTCTCTGCGGTCTGAGGGGCTGTGGTATCAACGCCGTGGCACTGGGTGGGTGTCCGATGTGTTTCGTTGGCTGTTCGTGGTGTTCTTGCATCGCATAGTGAGGCAGCGGACTAGGCTGCGTCTGGACTTGTTGCGGCGGCTGTGGCTGAGGCTGGACGTATCGTGTAGCAGGATCTACTTCCACTTCAGACCCTTCAGGTATAGGGGCACTGCGTGCCTGATCAGAGACTGTTCGAGATGTCGAAGGCCGATCGATGACTCGTTGCTGATAGACAGCCAGCGGGAAGAGTTGCTGTTGGCTCGACAACTTGCTTCGTGTCTGCACGCTCGTCTTGCTGACTCCAAGTCCCTGGGTGACGGAAAATCCTCTAGGCGGCTCTGGACTGCTCGGCGGACTAATGGACAAGTGCGTACCAGCATCACTCGTGCCACCGCTGACCGGACCACTAAGCGCGCTAACTGGACGAAGTGTTGTTTGGAATGGCGTTGACGCCTGATCGAGAGTCACTTCCCGCAGAGTGTTGTCCAAAGACGCCTCGTGCGGGAGGGCTTTATCTGTCGGCGTTGGCTCGGTGTGAGCTGGTCGCGGCTCAACATTTGCAGGATCTGGTGGATGTAAAGCTTCGAACATAGGATCGTATGCCTTCCGCTCACTCTCCGGAACCATGTCTGCGAAGAACCGAGCCCGAAGGTTGTTGCCTTGCAGGTTTAGTACACGAGCCATTAACGTCAAGGACTCGTAGCTCTGCTCGTGCGTCTTCCCAAGCACTCTTCGCCTCCCACGGAGAGCGCATTCACAATAGCGGTATGCTTTGTCCAGATCGCCTATCCGAACGTATATCTGTCCTAGAAAGTGGGCAGTCTCGCTGATCTGCAGCTTTCGTGCGTCGTCCATCACAGCGTTCTTGGGAGCGTGGTCGAGCACGCTCAGCAAAGCGGCCTCGGCTTCACGAGGTTCGTTGAAGTGGAAGGCGCATACGCCAAGCATACGACGCAATTCCCAGGTATCGTACAAAGCTTGTTGCTTAATCGTCATGCTTTTCATCATGGTCAGTGCTTCACGCAGATATGCAGCGGCACCTTCATAGTCATTGGCCTTGAACGCGGTTCTGCCTTGTTCGAGAGCCTGCTGGGCTGCTTCGACGAAGAAGTCATCTTCGGCATCCAAGTCATCCTCTGGCAGGTGATCTTCAGCTTCCAACCGCGACAATGTCATGTCGCTACTGCTGCCAATGTAGGTCATTCCGTCAATCGGTCTTCCGTCGTCACTTGAGACAGTTGAGTTCAGCTCCGTGCCATTGGTCGAGGATCGTAAAGTGACTGCGTCTATACCATCGATATCCTGGATCCATTGATGAATCTTCCCGCTTCGCTGATACGTGGTCGAGTCTTCGCCGAAAGAGATGTCGCTCGCGGCGGTGGCATGAGGAGCCATTCGGGGGCCGTTCGAGGTTGTATGGGGATTCCGCACCGGATGTGGGCAAAATTCGCCACTAAACTCACCATACTATCCAGAGACATAACTCTTGACAGTAGAGATGTAGAACATTGTGTCACTCAGACGAGTCATGGTCCTGGCAACGACGAAGGTGACGGAGAAGTAGTAGCAGAGGGAGCATGAGCTGGATCGTGGTTAGCTCGCTGCGGCAGCGCGTGTTCTTTCGAGGCGCCTATCTCGAAGCTGACTGGCTGCAACGAACACGTGCGATCTGCTCAGCCCGCACACAGTGTTGCTGTCACATGTCCGCGGCGACCAATGCCATCGCGGCGACTCTGAACTTCTACCGAGACGTCACGACATCCTGAAAGTCAGCGCAAGCCACGAGGTGCGACAAGACAAGAACAAGATATCGAACAGAGAACGAACGGTAGAGAGGGTTCAAGCTTTCGCGTGACTACGACTAGGTAAGGTTCCAGCTGAAAGAATGGTATAAAGCTTGACCACTCTTGGAGCTATTGCCTGCGCTCGATACGCCCGGTGGTGGCTCAGATTGCCCAGAGTTCGACACCATGGCACTCAAACGTGTCAAAACGTGAGTGGCAAGCGTGCTGTCCATATGCTCGGTGAGATTGGCTGGTATCATCGAAGCGTCCTTGGCAGTTGCACTGCGCCGCGAGAGCACAAGGAAGGGGGAAATATTGACGTGAAGGAAGAAGAAAAAGAAAAGAAAACGAAGAAGAGGAAGAAGGAGAAGAAGAAGCTGGGGATATCTGTCTAACGTAGCAAGCGTTTTTTTGGAGGAGCTCGAGCCATGTCGCTTCGTCTCGTGACCGCGGCGCGTAACCCCCTACTTCTCGCGCTGCTTCAACCTGATTGTGGCCTTAATTCTATCCAGGCATCACAAGCCGTTTGCTTGTGGCGTGAATACTGCGTGTCCACTATCAGGCAGACTGTAAGCGATGTGCGCGAGAGCACGCCGGCTTCACTGCAGCTCGTCCGATGAGATGGCCTGAGGCCGCTCACCTGCCATCGCGGTGACACAACACTCAGCCTCCTTGCAGTGTCCCCCGTTGCTAACTTAGCATATGCCATGGCAAGTTGCCGGCTCGGCAGTGCTGCAGCGCAGAAAATGACTGGCGCTGCACGATCATGGGCAATACTCTCCATACGTCGAGCGGATACTGCCGACAGAACGTCCCGACGACATCTGATGCCGCATGTTCTCACCCAATGTTGCACTTCTCAAACAAGAAAGATCCCGCGTGGGTGGGCGTGTGGCAGCAACAGTTCGATACACCAACCGGCTAGAAGAGCTTTCTCCCAAGGATCCCGAACCACGCAGGAACTCCCTGCTGTCGGTGCGGAACCTGGAATTGACTACAGCATCCGCACTCCTGGGCATCCTCCAACTGCATCTCGATCTGGCGCAGAGACTGCCGTACACGTAATCGATTACTCGGACAGCCACTTCTCGCAGCACGAGGTGCCGCCGCGCTCTCTGGAGACGTTCCTGAACGATCAACCAAAGCCCAATTGGGCAGCCTGCAGGTGGATTTACGTCAATGGCATCGATCTTGAGGTAGTGCGCTGTCTGGGCAACAACAAAGGTCTTCATCCTCTTGCGGTAGAAGATGTGATGGACACTGGCACACCCACCAAGGTCGATTGGTATGACGACCATGCATTCCTCGAGCTTAATCTGGCAAAGCTTGTCAAGCTGGACCATAATCACAACAAGGTAGCCAAGGAAGAAAGACATGCTGCGCCTCTTCGCGATAGGTATGAAAGTCGTAGCCGACCGCGGTGGCGGACGCTGTCGCATGAGAAGTTTGGCATGTCCGTCGAGCAGGTCTCCATGTTCCTCACGTCTGACAAGACGGTCATCACAATCTTCGAACATGCCGGGAACGATATACTAGGTCCAATCCTGGCCCGCCTGCAGACATCAAAGACTACCATTCGGACGAGCAACGACCCTTCCATGCTTATACAAGCAGTCATTGACGCCGTCGTGGATTTGGCCCTTCCCATCGGACGAGCCGTGGGCGAGGCATTCGACGAACTGGAACTGGCAGTCCTCACAAGCCCAAGGATGGAGCAGTCGAAACAGCTGCATATCTTGCGATCAGGCTTGACCCTCCTTGCCGAGCATACTCTTTCCTTGAGTGGCCTTATACGAACACTGATCGATCATCGTGCCGTTGCAGACCTGCCAAAGCCACCAGAGACCGCCACCGCCGAAAACAATCCAGTCCCAACACCACTCGCCACCAGCGTGCAAATCTCTCCTTTGACTCAGGTCTACCTCCAAGACGTACAAGACCATATCACCTCCCTGTCCAACAGCACGCGTATGTCGATACGTAGCGCAGAGAACCTCACGGCCCTGATCTTCAACACCATAACTGCATCTCAGAACGAGTCGGTCCGCAAACTCACCCTCGTCTCCAGCTTCTTCTTGCCGTTGACCTTCTTGACAGGATACATGGGCATGAATTTCGACAAGATGCCCGTGGTCAACGATCATAGCGATGCGTATTTCTGGCTGATTGCAACCCCGGTCATGATGACTACGTTGCTGTTACTTGTGCCCAGAGGGACCTGGAGTGAGCCCATAAGAAGATGGAGAAGATGGAGAGCAAGGAAGAAAGCGGACAGGAAAGCCTGAGTTGCGCTACTATCGCTGCGACGATTCAGTTCCTGGCTAGAAGCACGGGTGAGATGGTCCAAAGCGAGTGCTTGTGAGCAACAAAATACTGCTCCGCTTCGATGACACGCGAATTGGGTCTCGAACATGTAGTAGGATGTCAGAAGACGGAGAGAGCTCTACAACCTGCTATGCGCCAGCGCGCTACACAGATGGTGTGCTGTGCCTTGTCGCTTCATGACGTCCTATGCCTGGAAGCAGGGTAGCATGACGGGCTGCGAGGATGCGTGAGTGTGCTACATAGCCAGTACTCGAAGCACCATGTGTGAGGACGTAAGTGGCAATTGCCTTATTCTGGGATAACTTGATAGCACTTTCTGACTTTTATCTACAATCGCTACCATGGATGTCTAAAAGCTTTTCTACGCATGCTTCCGATTCTCCAAGCTGATTCGATACCTCGCCTTCCCAGCCTCCATATCAACAATGGCTTTGTTGGCATCTTTCATGTCATATGTATTGATCCACGCCTTGATCTTCTTGTCAGCCGCAAGCTGCAACATCTCCTCAATCTGAGCAGGACTTCCGATCATACTGCCGCCAAATTTGACGCCCTTTGCGATGAAAGCAAATGCAGTCATATCCGGCAGTTTGTCCTCGGGCGCGCCCACTTGAATGAATGTTCCCTTTGTTCTCAACAACCGCAGATACTGCGTGAGCGGCATGTTCGGACTGGACACGGTACACACAATCAAATCCAAGGTTCGGCTGTGTTTCTTGCTCCAGTCTTTATCATCCTCTGTCGCGATGTACTCGTCCGCGCCCATCTTCAGCACGTCTTCTCTCTTATCACTTCGTCTCGATATGCCGACTACTCTGTCTGCGCCTAGAGCTTTCGCGAACAGCACACCAAAATGTCCGAGCCCACCTACGCCAATTATGCCGACCTTCTTGCCTGGACCACATCCATTGTCTCGAAGGGGAGAGTAGACCGTGATGCCGCCGCACAGCATAGGCGCCGCCTCATGGGACGGTATCGCATCGGGGATCTTGAAGACAAAATGGCTCGGCGCACGGTGGTAATCTGCATAGCCTCCGTACGATGTGCCGCCGCCGGGGTACTGCCATCAAAAGTCAGCCAGCCGGTCGTCCGTCACAACCCCCCCTACAGAATCGTCACAAGCATCGCTGTGTGTGATAATAATAATAATAATCTACCCTTGCTTCCCAGGGCACCTTTTGATGGCATTATCCCCCACACACATGACGTGATACTAGTAGTATTATTAGGTACGCACCTTGTCTGCAAACGTATTCACACTCGACACACAATGCTGCTCCAACCCACTTGAGCACTCTTCACAATCCGGCTTGAGACAACTCGAATTCTGCGCTCCTACTCCCACACGATCGCCGACTTTGATGCCCTTTTCTGCGTTTTTCCCAACTCGTACGGCGCGGCCGACGATCTCATGGCCAACGCAGACTGGGTACGGAGTTGGACCCCAGCCTGAGCGGAGGGTGTGAATGTCGGAACCGCAGATACCGCAGTGGGAGATTTCGATGTCGACGTCGGTTTCTTCGAAGGGTTTGGGGTCGGGGAATTGTTGCCAGACCATGTTGCCTTCGGCGCTCTTTTTGTCGAGGCCCATCCAGCCTTGGAAGTCTTTCTGCTCGAGGATTTTTTCGGACATGATTGCGGTGCTGCAAGATGAGGATCTTCTGGTGTGTGTGTGTGTGTGTGTGAGTTGGAAAGTGAGAAGTGGCGATGAAGGATGATGGTCGAGAATACTTTGTTCTCAAAAGAAATTGGACGACAGAAGCGTAGTTCTACCTTCCCGCTCAATGCTCACAATTTGAGGGGCTGGTTTTACAGACGTGATAGCGAGTCCAGAGCATGATGTCAGTGAAACATTGTGCCGAGGTGTTCGATTTTACGGCGGCTAAAGAACCCATCCATAGCCACGACTTGTAGCCTTAGCGGCTCGTTATCGATAACAACGATCGAGGACAACAATTGTGTTGTGCGATAACAAGTATAATGTGTTGTATTACTAGGTAAGGACGACGGCAGCACTTTATGGGCGGCAGCAACATTGCAGTCGGACTGGACTCGATCGTCTTGTATTTGTGGAGTGTCTACGACGAATGGCGTTGTGTGGTTACCTTGTCTTGGAGTTATGTGCTGCTCTCGAAACATTTCAGACGTTCCGGGAGCCGAATGGCACACACTATGCACTATAAATCAGCAGGGCGTTCCGTAGTGTCATGTGAAAGGACGAGATCGAACGCGATCATGCAGCGGAAGAAGCATACCATTTGCTACCAAGAACCACCGACACATCATGCTCAATTCCAGAAGAAACCAAAAGCCCGCTTGCAACTTATGCAACATCATTCGTGCTTAGCGCTACGATCCAACTCGTGCCATCATCAGTCATGTTCATTCGGAGTCATCATCATTGTCTCGCAATGCTCGTGCAAACTGGAGCACAGTCGGCGACCGAGTGGGAATCGCTCGACCGGTCCTCTTCGCTGCATCGAGTTCCTTCCAAAGTCTCGCCGCTTCGTCGAAATCGTCATCATCAAGAGATCGATACTTGATGCTGAACTTCGAGTCAACCGGTGAAGGCGTCTTAGTCGCTCGGGCTTTTGCCTCCTTAAGATTCCGCCAGAGCTTGGCTGCTTCGTCTTCATCGGAAATGTTGTTCTCGGCGATCGGCTCCCGGGTGCCGTATTGAGACGTGATGGTATTGGCATCTTCACGCTCAGTGATCAGGTAGCTTGTGGAGCCAGGATGCAGGAACATATCGATGGTAGGATAGCGGTCTTCCGAGTTGTCAAGCATGTCGGAGCGGTGAAGAAGCTGATCGTCAAGGCTGTGGATCTCGTGCTGCATGATTGGACTGTGCAAGAGGTCTTGCTGAGCAGGGGCAGTTTGAAATAGCGGCGTTGGCTTGATCCAAATCCCAATATTCTGAGCTTGCCATTCCTGGTGGTCTTCATGAGGCGTGCTGTGCTTTTGGTGAGGACTCTCTGAATCGAAGAAGTAGTCCAGGCGATCGCCCTGGCGCCGAAGCTCCCTCGCAATCTTTATGGAATACTCAGATCTGTTAGTCTGCTCCTTTTGTTGGACTGAAAATGCCTTGCGTGGCACTTGATACTGCGCAGCCCGCTCAGCTCTGTGCTCAGGACAAGGGCATGATGGTTCCGTGATAATTCGTGGAGCTGTAGTAGCTTGGCCGTTCGATGAAATTTCTAGCTGTGTATTTGCGTCTGGCTTCGCAGGAGAACGGACCTCGTCAGACGGAGACCAGTCAAGGATGTCATCCCACGTAGTCATGCGATCCGGATGACCAACGACTTTATGGGGCTTCTTCATACGGAGGACTTTGGCTGCTAGCAATTCTTCTGCTGGCCTCTCTGCAGGCGTGGGCGTTGCCTGAGTGTGAGAGCTGGAGTGCTTAATGGAGGACGTCAACTTGCCAATTCCCGAGAGAAGTCGTTTCGTTGTACCGTGTTTCCGTGGAGCTTGAGGGGTAATAACATATGTCGAGTTACATGTAGGTCGCGCCTGATTCTGAGACTTCTCTAAGGCCTGCGCATCTCGCAGGCTGATCAGGCTTGCACCATTCGCAAGATGGCCACCAACCCTGAGCTCTGCTGGCGCTCTTTTTCCAGACCTCTTCAGGGCCTGCGCTTCATGGATGCTGATTAGTATCGCACCATCTGCGAGATGGCCACCAACCCGGAGATCGGTTGGCAGTGCTGGCAGTGGCTTGTCCAGGTTCGCCGGCTCTGTAGTTCGAGACGTCGTCCTCTGTGCTGGATCAACGATCAAAGTTGCGTCATTTCTTGCGAATGGTGTTGTATCGTTCCGCCATTGCTGAAAGTCGTCACGGAGGGGATATGGCGCTTTTGAAGGCGTGGCTTCTCCCTCTGTGCATGACGTCGCAGAAATTGAACCATCAGACTCTGTGAACGACCACCATTGTTTGGTTGGTCTTGTGTGAGGTGTAGCAGCCCAAATTGCGGGCCTGTCTCGTCCGACAGCATGCATAGTGGCGGCTCTTGCTTGCGCTGCTCGGACGAAATGGTAAATCAGTGGTGGCGCAACGATGTTTGCCTTGCCGTGTGATTCCAAAACACTGCTCAACAAGATATCCGGCACCTGGTAGAGAGAACAGTATGTCAGGATAGCCAACAGTTCGAGACACGACGGGCAGAAAGCCCGGGCGGCCGACAAAGTGTTATAACGCATGTACGACACAATAACGGCTTTGTGTCGTGAATCGTCCTGGCTGACAAGAGCATTGTGTCGCGTGAATGTGCTTTGTCAAGCAGAGAGGTGTTCTTTGTGCTGCATCAAGGTAAAAGAGAGTCCTCCTCACTGGCAATGGCGATAAATAACTGCTGACTAGCCGGCTGTGCGTATGGAGGGTCGGTGAAAGATCACAGTATAGGTACGCATACTGAGACAAGAGACAGTAGCAGTAGATTTGATGATAAGGGGTTGCTTGGTGGCATGCTTGCGGAGTTGGCAGTCGTCCATAACTCAACCATGCCTCGTAGCAATCTATGAGTTGTGCCAGATGTGGAAATAAGTTTATTGAAATTTCCAGTGGAGAAGGATCTTGATGATATCAAGACCCTGTCGTGCAAAGTTGATGCCGAAAGTTTGGTTGTTGCCACGGGCGAGGTGGAGAGGTACCGACAGATTGGGCGTATGTTGAAGTCTCCAAGGGCCAGCACTAGGGAAGCCTACACTACGCCCACGATCCATCTGTGGAAAGCTAGCTCAAGATAGAATCGAGGGGAGTTAAGAACAACCGTGGATCTGAGCGGCCTCTTAACAGCCTGCATGTATGCGAAGCATGATGCATCAAGGTGTCTCAATAGAGCCGTGATTGGCATTGTACTTACTGCGTGCTGTCAGAAGACGCTGTCGCCAGTTTCGGCTGTGTATACCTGTTATTCTGACATCGTCGGTGCCCACAGCACGGGTCTATACAGCTCCTTCACCTCGTCGCCTCTTCCTAGCATCCACTCCGACCGAGTCTTAGCTCTTTCACCTACTGAAGCTTTGCCTCAGCCTGCTTCTCAAGCTCCTTCGCATTGGCTCCCGCTTTCCATATCCTGGCAACACCCGCAGTCAATCCAACGTCATTGGTCTCGAACTCATAGTATCCCCAGCCAACGATCACAAGGGCAGCCACATTGAGCCATTCGAAGATCTTGCGAGCAGTCTTGGCGCGCCAGGTGGGGATATAGTCGGTGATGACGGATCTGGAAGTCATTCGTTAGTAGGTGCGTCTGCCGGCGTGGCGGGTCAGCCATACTGGAAACCGATGTAGGTGTGGATAAGGACGAGACCAATCAAAGTGCCGTCGAGGATTGGGTTGAGAGATCCTGCTGCGAAAGGCGCGATGGTGACTGGAATCAGGGCGACTGAGACCATTCTGCCGTGACAATCAGCCATCCTGTGCATCAGTGCATCGCGTCATGTGTCGAGCCATATCGCACCTCTCTGCTGTCCAGTGGTAGCTGCCATGCGAAGGGTGAGGCTCGGGCACCTTGGCGGGCTCGTTTACGCCGCCGTTGATGACCTGAGGCAGAGGGGGGAGGATAGGCCGTCGAGCGGAGGTCTGGAACGCTGCTCGCTGAAGCGTCCATGCTGGTCGTGGTCGTGTGTGCGCATTGAGCTGTGACCGGAGAACGGACGGCGCCGACGCACCTGCGCGCTTCGACGGCGCGGCGAGCACCTGGCGGAGCATGGACGATCTGCAGGGAGTGGCCATGGTGGTGGTTGTGTTGTGCGATGTGTGGAGAGCCTGAGGTTGCGGCTGCTGCTGCTCAGGCAAAGCGTAGGTCTAGTCGAGAGAGGTCGTCGGCTCTGCTGGGAATAAGGTCCTCGGCCTCACGAGAGCCAGAGGAGGATTATGCTGCTTGTCATTGGCCGGCTTAGCGAGCCATCTGCTGATCTCGCCTCCGGATGATCCCGTCTTTCTGAGATTCTCAAGGTTCGACGACGGCAACGAACACCGGCTCACGACACCCCTTCCTTACCACACATTCCGCCCACGATGGCATCACGAAGGCTTGCGCTGAGCCTCCAGACAGGACTCCGCGCGCACCGCGCCATCAACGCCGTCAAGCCTGCCATCAGCCGCCGCGCCCTGGCGACTCCTGTTAGCCATGCTTCCACCACCGAGAGCACGACTTTGAGCAATGGCTTCACCGTACGTAGCCATTGAGGTCTGATGTATACAGCACGGACATGGTCAGCTGACACGAGTCTGGTAGATTGCCACCGAGCACTCCCCATTCGCGCAAACTTCGACTGTGGGTGTCTGGATCGATGCTGGCTCGCGCGCCGAGACCGACAAGACAAATGGCACGGCACATTTCCTCGAGCATCTCGCATTCAAGGGCACCCAGCGCCGCAGCCAGAACCAGCTGGAGCTCGAGATCGAGAATATGGGAGGCCACCTGAACGCATACACCTCCCGCGAGAACACCGTCTACTACGCCAAGAGCTTCAACAGCGACGTGCCCAACACGGTCGACATCCTGGCCGACATCCTGCAGAACAGCAAGCTCGAGAACTCAGCCATTGAGCGCGAGAGGGATGTCATCCTGCGGGAACAAGAAGAAGTAGACAAGCAGCTGGAGGAGGTTGTTTTCGACCACCTGCACGCGACTGCTTTCCAGAACCAAGCTCTAGGCCGCACCATTCTCGGTCCGAAGGAGAACATCCAGAGCATCTCACGTAACGACTTGGAGAAGTACATCAAGACCAACTACCCCGCCGACCGCATGGTCCTGGTTGGTGCTGGTGGTGTTCCACACGACCAGCTTGTCCAGCTTGCTGAGAAGTACTTCTCCAACATCCCGGCATACAACCCGGATGCGCAGGACAACGCCTACGTGCGCGGCCTCGATAGTAAGCCAGACTTTGTTGGTTCGGAAGTGCGGATACGAGACGACACCATGCCCACCGCCAATATTGCTATCGCAGTTGAGGGTGTCAGCTGGAAGGACGATGATTACTTCACCGCGCTCGTCACACAGGCTATCGTTGGCAACTGGGACCGATCCATGGGCAACTCGCCATACCTCGGCTCCAAGCTTTCCACATTCATCCACGACCACAAGCTCGCCAACTCCTTCATGTCCTTCTCGACATCGTACTCGGACACGGGTCTGTGGGGTATTTACCTGGTGACTGACGCCGTGACCCGCATCGATGATCTTGTCCACTTCACGCTCCGCGAATGGTCCCGCCTATCGTTCAACGTCACCGAGGCCGAAGTCGAGCGCGCCAAGCAGCAGCTCAAGGCCAGCATCCTCCTCTCGCTCGATGGCACCACGTCGGTCGCAGAAGACATTGGCAGACAAATCATCACCACCGGCCGCCGACTGTCACCAGAGGAAGTTGAACGTGTAGTCAGCGCCATCTCCGCACAAGACGTCATGAACTTTGCACAGAAGAAGCTTTGGGATCGTGATATTGCCGTGTCGGCTGTTGGACAGATTGAGGGTCTCCTCGACTACTCCCGAATCCGAAACGACATGAGCAGGAATCTGTCATAGACGTGTACGCGTGCGCCAGGGCTGGGAGCGAGGTGTGGGAGCGAACAGAGAAACACAGTGTAATCTCATAGAAACCACCTCCATCATGAGTGTGCGCTCTTCTCAGGTAGAGCGTGACCTCTTGTGTATATTTAGCCGAGTGAGCTTTTCGATGTTCCTTATTCCCCCTCCCCCACCCCTTTCATTTTTGTCACGATGTTTCACCACCCTTGTCGTATTCGCTTTCCCAACGAACGACTCGGAGATGGAAGCACTTGACTTGGAGCACTTTGGGCCAAGACGTGGGAGGGGGCATCACGCACGAACGCACGTGGCCAAACGAGTGACCTCGACAACGACATCCGACATGCATGCAGCAACGAATTACAAACAACTACGTAGCAAGCCGGCAGTCCCCGTGTCATCCATCTTCCACCACACACACACACACACACACTCTCTCTCTCTCTACCGTAGCTCCTCCGCGGATAGATCTTCCTCCGCCCTCGAGCACTTTTGCTAAGCGAGAAGACGCCGCCGTAGTAGTATCCCGACTTTCCTTCTTTCCACACGCCCGAACCTGTCACGGGAAAGCCGGATTGCTCAGGTACAAGTCAGGCAGGAATCAGGATGAAGCCAATGGCCACAATTCACACTAAAGTACAATAATGAATGTACATCCTGCAACGCTCTGCATCCAGCAAAACCAGCGAGATATTAATATATTGTAGGGATGACGATGATAGAACTCGGTAGGCCCCATCTATCCGTGGCAGAAAAGGCGCTCGACGCGTATCCGATTGTAATCCTGGTTGATCAACAATCTGGCGAGATTATACCGTGGAGGAGAAGGCGCTCTAAGTATAGGGCTGGAAATCAGTACGTTACTACTAGAAATACTAGTAGTAACTTAGTACGCAGTAGGCCGGACATTACTGTATCTACCGTACCTTACATACAAGTCCGCCACCATGTCTCCGTCTGCGCCCCGACTTCTTTCGAGCACTGCTCTCAGCGCCGTTTGTAGGGGAGGGCAAGAATCTCGACTTTGCGCTGCACTGGACTTTTACTAATGATATAAATCGCACAACACTCGCTCGGACCTCGCTCCTTCGCTGCCCGTGAGATTTTCCCATTCACCACCATGCTGCATTGCACCACTTTCCTTTCGCTGGCCCTTGGCGTCGCCGCGCAGCAGTATGCCGGAGATTCCATCAGTGGCACGCTGCCAACCGTGCCTGGCGCTGAAGTCGCGTTCTTCAAGATAAATGATTCGGCCGGCGCCAACAATAACCTGACCTTGGTCAATTACTACTCCCACGGCACCGACGGTCAGCGCATTGTGGAGAGCAAGATCCAACGAGCCGTGATTCCGATTCACGGGCTGCTCAGAGATCCCTTTGCCTACTGGAACGACGTACGTTCAGTTTACCGCCATCCATTCATCCATCCATCCATCCATCCATCCATCCATCCATCCATCCACTGTGGACGGTGCTGACTTTCTTCATGACAGACGGCGAACGCACTCAAGTTGGCGACGGCAAGAGATGCCAACATCAACGTTGACTCGGTTGCTATACTGGCTCCGTACTTCACAAACGGTGACGACAAGGGGTTTGGCTATCCCTGGGTCCAGGGGGATGGCTCAACTAGCAATGCACTTGTCTGGGCTGGCTCACAATGGTCCAAAGGCGCAACCAACCAGTATCCCAAATCAAGCAGCAGAAATATCTCCAGCTTCGACGTCCTGGACCAACTCATCCAATACTTCGACAACGAGAGCCTCTTTCCAAACCTGAAACAGATAGTCCTCGTGGGCCACTCCATGGGCGGACAAATGCTCCAGCGCTACGCTGCAGTTCAGCCAAACCTCAACATCCACGTCCCAGTAACCTTCTGGATCGGCAACCCAAACTCCTACGCCTGGCTCAGTGGCTACCGTCCGCTCGACACCGCAGACTGCCCAACGTACGACGACTACGGCAACGGCTTCACCAACTACACCGAGTACGGCCGACCAGGCCAGGGCATGACCTACGGCGTCGACATCGTGAACCAAGGCGTCGAAGCCATCCAAGCCAACTACGACTCCAAGCAGATAGCATACGCTCGCGCGCTCCTCGACCACGGCGACCACTCCACCGGCGACGGCTGCGCGCCCTACACCACCGGCAACGACCGCCACGAGCGATTCTTCTTCTTCATCAAATACTTCCCCGCTCGCTGCCCAGACCCATCAGCCGCCTCATGGAACTGCGACACTGTCGACCTCATCAACGCCTCCCACGACAACGGGCAAATGTTCAATTCCGACGCCGGCCTAGCCCGTCTCTTCACCGACAACTTCTACGGCGACAACGCCCGCGCCTACGATTTCGGCTACCCGCGCCAGCAAGAAGGCGACAGTCCCTACCCTAACCCGTCGTGGCCATCGACCGCGCCGTCAACTCCCGCTCTCAGCAATACGAATGTGTATGCGGGGAACATGACCTATGCCGGGTGCTTCACGAACCAGGAAGAACCGACTACTGCTGCTGCTGCTGCTACTACTGCGCTCCCGACCCTGCTTTACGACGATGCAGCCAACAGTATCGAGGACTGCACGAATGCTTGCAATGACAATGGTTTCACCATCGCTGGCTTGATGAACGGGACGCAGTGTCTCTGCGGGAATGCGCTAAATGGTGCTTCTGCAGTGACGATTGTAGATAGTGCATGCTACACTGCATGCCCTAACAATGCGACGGAGGTGTGTGGTGCGAACCAGAGGTTGAGCGTATACAGTAATGGATATCCTGCGTTCGAGTAGAGAGAGAGACAGAGAGAGGGGGAGAGAGAGAGAGAAAAGAATAACAACGAAGAGAAATATAAACATACATACATAGATCGCATGATGATGGTAATGTAATAATGATGGTACTGTTCGAGAGTGACAGAGGCAGAGCTGGAACGAATACACATGCCGTTTTTTTTGTAAAAATAAACCACCACCCGAGACCTTTACATCCCTGGAGAGATACACCACCCAAGACCTTTACATCCCTGGAAGGATACACCACCCAAGACCTTTACATCTATGGAAGGACATACGAGCGTGCTGGCATTGGAGTTACCGGCGGCTCGGGCCACTGAGCCATACACCGACGACCGTAAGCCTAACTCAACTTCCCAGAGCAAAAGGATTCCGTTGACACACACGACAGCCGAGCAAGCAAAACAATAGCAGAATTGGCCGAGAAGTTCATTCCAGGCCCTGCAAGAACCTGAGATGGGCGATCATCATGATCTTGCATTCGACGTTATGCACGTCTTACCTATCGAAGGGGGGTGCAGAGTATGTCGCTATACATATAGCCTCAAATTCGGGGTCCAGTAGTGTCCTCGACCTGGGACCTGCTCTTCACCAGGCACCCGTAAAAGCCACTCTTTTTGAGTCTCCTTCGGGATCGTCAGGAACGCATCTGGTGTGCATGGGTGTCATGATACCTTTCCTGACACATTACTGAATGTTTAAACTGATGACTTGTGATTGTCGATGAGGTCGGGACCTTTAGGAGAGCAGATGGAGGGGCTGAGCCAAAGCCCTGGAAGCTGTCTTGGCATCGTAGGTGTTGTGATATTGGAATGGGTGCTGTTGGGTACCAGAGCAATGAATGTGTTCTCGAACTCGAAGTCGAGACGAATGTGTTTAGGAAAGGAGCAAGGGCATATCAGGTCTCCATCTCGACTAGGTACGGTGGTAGTATCCAGGTTTTCATGTCCAACTCCCCAGGTCACGACACTACACTCGCCTGCTCACTTCTTTGCTACCTTCTTCGCCTTCATAGCTGCAAATGCGTCAGTACTTGGTCAGTCTCATCATCGTCCTGCGAATTCGGGTGCTCACCTTGTCTTCGTGTTTTTAACAACATGAGTATGCTCTTCGCCTTGGTGACGATGACTGTTTTCTTAGCCTTAAGTTTCGCACGCTTCACGCCCGGAGTCTTGGACTTCTTGGCCTTCTTCTCGGCCTTGTCGGCAGTCTTCTCGGTCTTCTCTGCTGTTTTCGAGGCTTCATCGACAGTGGCGGCAGTATTGTCGACAGTTGTGCCAACAGTTTCGGCATTACTTGCAGCCGTGTCGACTGTGGCAGCAGTACTTTTGGTGTCAACAGGCACTGTGCCCTTCCTGGTCACGGCTGTATCGCCGACGGTCTTCGTTGCGCTGGCTGGATCGTCGATAGTGCCGGAGACGACGGGTGGTGCTGCTTTGACTGGCTGCTGAACTGCCGGATCGGCAGCGACCGTGGTTGCAGTATCAATTGCTGTCGCATCCACAGATGGAGTAGCGACTACCTCGTTGATTGCGGTGGGCGTTTCGACTGCGGCCGGTGCTTGCACCGGTACGGTGGGCTGTGCACTCAGACCAACGACTGGGTCATCGACAACAGCCACTGGCGGAGCATCAAGAGAGGCGTCACCAGAGAAAGACAGATCACAAGGGCATGCTGCATCATCTGCAGCACCATCCGACTGCCAGGCCTCAGATGGGGTCTTCGCGCATGGTTTCGTGGTGTCGTGCGAGTGCTATGCGCACGCTGGTCCGCTCCGAGGGTCGGCAAGGCCTGACTTGGAGATGGCGATGACTGCGGTTGTGAAGTCCGTTGATAGGTCACGATGCTTCTCGAGCGCCGCTTTGATTGAGTCGGTCAAGTATGCGCCTGGGGTAGCAGGAGCTTCGCAAAGGGCTCTGAAGGCAGCTGTGTACAGGAGGAACTTTCGCATGGGATCAGGTGACGGCGTGTATGTGTAGATGTACTCGAGCCGGAATGCCGGAGCCGTCATCTTTTCGCGCTTGTAGTATGATCGTACAAGGTCGATCACTGCGCACTGGGTTAGCGTGTCATGCACATGTGCGCGGTGGTTGCTTACCAAGGTTCTGCAGAGGCTCGCATGACGCCTTCCGGGCAAGCACGTAGAGGCCGAGATAGTGCTGAGTAGAGTGGAAGTCGTGCGGTCCCGTGAGCTGACGTCCTGTCTGCCAGTGCTGAAACAATGCCATTGCCGCTGGATCATGCTCTCCCCCGGTGGCTGGGCTTGGGCTCGGCTGACGGGTTGGGACCTTCTCTCGAGGTACGGACGGTGCCAGCGCTGTGAGGCCTGCTACTGCGTCTGATTCACTGTTCCGACGCGACGTGGCTCTTGAGCGCGGTTGCAAATCGTTCTCGGACTCGACTGAATTCCTCGGACTGGAGTGAGATACAGAACGGCTGGAAGTCGGTCTGCTACCCTCCTGGGGTGGAGGGACGAGGGACATGTCCTGTAGGTGGCGAGGGTGGCGAGGGTGCCGCAGTTAGACGTGCAGTGAGCTTTATCGAGCGGACAGGCGCCAGTGTATCGAAGGGACCCGAATGATACAATAAATGCTGCAATATCGCTTGCTCGCTGTGCGAATGAGGGCGGTAGATGATTGTTGTGGAGAGTGGAACAAGACGGGAGAGAGAGTATATGAAGAAGGCAGAACTCGGACGGCATTGCACGGCACGACTCAAGGTTGGAAGCAGCTGCCATGTGTTTCGCGTCATACTGCTGCTGTTTGATGCTCTCTCTCTCTCTCTCTCGCCCCTTCTCTCTCGCCCCCTCTCTCTCTCCCCCTCTCTCTCCCCCTCCCTCAAAAGCAAAGAACGACTGAGAGCGAGTGTAGAAGGTGCCTTCGAACTAAAAGAAGCCACGATTCCAATTCTCTGTATATCTTTAGCGATCTGCAAAGCCGAGAGATGTGTGTACAGGCTTGAGGTATATGTACAGGTAAAGCTACTGTTGTGTCGCATGTCATCTACTGGTCGAAGTTCTTCAGCTCAGGCATGAACCCGAGGCCTCCACCTTTCGGGTGATGGACGTCAGGCACGGGGCCATCGCCAGGAGAGATGTGCACTCCGCCAGCACTTCGATCGATAACATGCTTCCTCAACAAAGCTAAGATTTCACTGTTCTTCCACCTTTGCGGCACAGGCCTGTATGCGGGCTTGAAAGTCCCCACGGTTTGCGCCCATTCTCCCTTCGCTGGCGGATTGATCTTGGGATCTTCCTTGGCTGTCACATCTTTGCCCTGCGCTTCCTTTGATGCCATGTCCGGCCCTGAGCCCTCGGCATAGGCCATCGTCGTCGGCGTGGGCTCTTGCGTTGCCCAGTAGTAGATATCCCAATCGTTCTCGTCAAGGAAGAGGTCGTACTGCTGCAGTTGGTGGAGGGACATGGTACCGAGGTTGTCGTTGGCGAAGGTGGACAGCAAGAGGTCGCTTTCTAGCGTGCCTCTCTTTCGGCTTTGATCTGAGAGCGCGCGCGCCATTAGAGTCAGCAACGTGACTGTGCAAGAGGTGAAGACGTACAGAGGAGACGAGCGCGCATGGTGTTGGCATCTTCGCCCGTGCGGCGCAGAGGCTCGACTTTGAACGTGCCGCCTTCGATCTCACCTACATCGAGGTCTGCATTTGGGCCGGATGTGGGTGCGGGCTCCTGCGTGCCGCCCGTCATCTTCTCGGTGTTCTCCGGCGCAGAGTCCTTGGGGGTGTATTGGGGGTCGACGCTGGTGATGAGCTCGGGCGGGGGGCCATCTTCGCCAATGCGGGGCATCTCGTTGGCAATGGTCGAGTTGGTGTTGGTCATGTGCGGGTTGAGTGGCTTCTCCTGCATGTATCGCCGGTATTCTTCGGCAGTATCGTTGCCTCGCTCGTTCAATGGCACTGCGAAGCGTGAGGGCGTGCTTGCGACTGTGCGTGCGTGGGCGCGCACAGCCAGCCGGCTTGCTCGCAGGAGTACCCGCGCCGAGGACATGTTGCTGATGGGGGGAGGGGAGGGGGTGGAGGGTGGATGGGTGTGACAGAAAGAAAGAGGCGATTCTTCCACTCCTCCTGGTGCAGTCTTGAACGTCACAACCAGACCTTAATTACATAGAGTCAAGCTTCAGGCCGAGAATATGCCGGCCGATCCATGCTGTGACATGGCATTGTTCACGGCCCACAATTGCTTATGTCATTCCGAGCCTGAGGCGTTCCAAGCCTGAGGCATTCATCGAAATGTGATGTGCATGAAGGTGTTGTAGGACTCGTCACTACTTCCTGATCAAGACGAACATAACTTTGAGGACATCAGGGATCTTCCGTTAGCGTGAGCCTGGGCCACAGCGAATCACAAGCCGTAGAAGGACCCTGAATCTCGAATCGCTACGCGAACCTTAGATCTGCAGCGTGTCAACTCCAGGAGTAGTCTGCTAGTTGATAGTATTGAACGAACGAACGAACGACCGACGGCAACACAACACGATCATGGCCGTCACTATGGCCTTCAAACTCCTTCTTGCTTTCCTGCTTCCGCTCGTGTCCTCGCTCAAGTTCGACGTCCAAGCCCACCCCGGCCATGAATCCGCTTCCAAAGAGCGCTGCATACGGAACTTTGTTGCCAAAGACCAATTGGTCGTCGTGACAGCAACAGTGAGCGGGAACCGAGGAGATGGCCAGACCCTGAATATGCACGTACGTACACTCTGTCGGGAGTAGCAGCAGCAGCAGCAGCAGATCAGGCACATATCGATGAAGAGACTACCCGCCCCTCCCTAACCCACTGCACGAAATATAGATCAAAGACGCTGTCGGCAACGACTACGCACGCCCCCGCGACGTCGCCGGCGAAGCCCGCTACGCCTTCACCTCCCACGCCGACAGCGCCTTCGACGTCTGCTTCGAGAACATCCTCACTGCCTCCCAACCCGTCATGTCCCCCTCCCGCAGCGTCGAACTCGACATCGACATCGGCGCCGATGCCAAAGACTGGAGCGCCATCCAGGCGGCCGAGAAGCTGAAACCCGTGGAGGTCGACCTGAAGCGGATGAGTGTGCTGACAGCGGAGCTTATTGAGGAGCTGGACTATCTAAGGACCCGCGAGATGAAGTTGCGGGATACGAATGAGAGCACGAATGAGCGGGTGAAGTGGTTTGCCATTGGGACTATGGGCTGTCTTGTGGGGCTGGGCGTGTGGCAGGTTGTCTATTTGAGGGCTTATTTTAGGAGTAAGCATCTGATCTAGCTGTGCTACGAGGAAG